>JANSVA010000003.1:1716755-1728436 GCA_025504915.1 Erythroxylum reticulatum | reverse complement strand
ATTGTAGTTAAATTAATTACAATATTTTAATTAATTATTTAATTATATTTTAATAAATAAATAATAATATTGTAATTGATTATATTGTAATTAATTAATTACAATATTTTAATTAATTATATTGTAGTTAAATTAATTACATTTTAATTAATTATAACAACCATACCCTTACTTAACAATGATACCCATTCCTTTATATTAGGACGGAAATAAGGTATTACCCAAAAATAGGTAATGAAAATAATAACTCTATAATGATACTTCTTTACTAAACTTAATCTTTCATTCCATACTCATTCTCTTTTTTTCATACCCACCAAACAAGCACTTCCTAAAATTGAATAAGAAAGGAAAAGAAGGATGAAAACTTTCATCCCATGTATTTTTCCACAAAAAATAGCTTGTATTATGTGAAGTTAGATTGATTTCACCACCTAGTGATTTTTTTTGGGTTAAATGTGACTAATAACTGTGAAATATGTCAATTAATTAATCTTTTTTTAAGTCAAAAGTGCATCAAAAAGGAAAAGTCATCTAGACTAGAGGATAATACAAGAAATTAAGACAGGGTCCAACATGTAACAAAAGGAGAAGCAACTGGAACAAATAAAAATCAGAGCAAAAGAAAACCAGCAATGCACTGAATAGGGGATCGGACAGTTAAGAGAATTAGATGTTCCAATTATCAGTCATTTTTCTGGTTAAGTCCACACTGAACCCCTTGGTGATTGCAGTTTCTCTAATCTATTGAATGAGGTGGGTAATCACTTGCTGCTGGTTTTTTGAGTTAACCTTGAAGCTTATGACATTTCGTGCCTTTCAAATAGTATATGCTCAACTGAATGTCCGGTCCTGGTTATATGTGAAGGAGAATGTTAGAGTATTTTATATTGACTAAATATGAAAATATTAAAAGATAAGGAACAATTATCCAAATAACTAATTCTAGTCATTTTAGAGATAGTTGACCCAAGCCCAAGCCCAATTCTAATAGTAGTTAATTTCTTTCAAAATTTTAGTTATCATGATACCTATAATGATCTCACTAATTTTTTTAAATACTGAAAGTTAAAATACGAGGAAATAATTAATAACTAATTAAGGAATATCATTATTGTATTCGAACTGTATTGTAACTTTCACACCGTCACACTACCGCATAACGCAATGTACTAATACATCTATTTTTTAAAGTTGCACTAACTCTGGGTTTGTAAATTGATTATGCAGTATAAGCGTACGTTTTAGAGAAGGAAAAAACCATCTAATCAAGTTTTACAAGGAGAGAATAATATGTTAGGTCGGTTGAAACTGACATTGGCAACATTCTTACTTTGATTTAATCACGCATGCCGGCTCAGTTATTCCATTGCATGAGCTGGTGAGGCCTCCATTCTCTTCCAAAGAGAACTTTATTTTGTCTCTCTTCACTAATTAAGCTATCAAATAAAATAGTGTTTCCTCACTTCATGTATGGAAAGTTTGGAAACTACTCAAGATATATAAGAGTTACAGTTTTATGTGCAAAGGATTTTCATCTTTCTTTAACAACAAAGACACTCGAAAGAACTACGCTTACGCCATCTTAAGGAAATATATATTGATCTCTCCAACTTCAAGAGGTATATAAAGTGTAAATTGAGTTGGTATTAGTTATCTTGGGTTTTCAAGTCAATGGAGAGTACCACTATATCCTCTCTTCTGCTGATTGTTTTAGGTTTAGCTATACTTCCTGTGGCTATGCCAGTTTGTATTCATTTTCAAAACCAAATGCTTCCACAAGAACAGCCCTTAAATATACGTTGCCAGTGTCCTATCGCATCTGCAACATGGGACCAGTCGATTCCACCGGGGAGCGGCGATGAACTGAAAATATGTTATGTGAAGTACGACACTTTGAAGACTGTCTTCTGCACCTTGACAGCACCTCCTGATAGACAGCTTTCCTTAAATCCATTTTCATACTTTGCCGATTCCTTGATGAAGTGCCGTAATTCTTATGACTGCTACTTGGTGGCAGCAGGCGCTGGACTTTTCTTGTGGAATAATCAATTTAATCATTACGACATATCACCGATTGCATGGGGCAGCTAGAGTGAACTGATCATATTCCCAGCATAAGTTCATTACTATACCAAACTATTAATGTGGTTGTAGCGCATGCATGCATTGTAGGCGTTTCCATAAAGAACCACTGCAATAATACTTTCTCATTTCCATTTTCTTCCTTTTTTTGGTTACAAGAACTAAAGGGAAGTTCCAAAATGTTGAGGAACAGATTATTATGTTTTGCTGTTAATCGGTGCATCATGCATTTTATGTATGGTTCCTCGCCAATGCTTAATTAGTCAAGCAACTAATTCCACTGTTTTCTGATATGATATAATTCTTCGACGTATCAATTCTACCGTTTCATGTGGATAACAAAAGGATGTAAGTGATTCAATACTATGGATTTATTCTATTAACACAACTTATATTTTTTTAGTTAAATTTGTATGTGTAGATTATAATTTAATATATTAAGTAAATTTCATAGTAACAAAATTATTAAATATCAATAAACACAATCATTATTAAATCAACTTATTCATATACTATACCTATTTTAAAATATTCTTGTGAAAGAATTTAAATTTTAGATTGATTCAATGGCAATTTTATTTCGTACACAAGGATGAAACCATTTCGTCCTTTCTTTTCTTTTTAATATAAGATTGGACTATAATCTTTTGTATGAAATGTTACAATTTCTCCTTTTTAAATTGTAATATCTTAAATATCAATATATAATCTACAATCTCCTTTTCTTTTTTCATGTAGAATTGAACTAAGAGCTTATTCTCGATCTATTATCGTACTTTGATACTATTTAAAATACCTTTAGCGTTTATAATAATTTAATAACAATTTAGTTTTGAGTTTAGAAAGTTAAAGGCTGAAAACAATTAATTAAAATTTGATTAGGAGTCTTAAACTCATAAACCATTTAACACCCAAGTCTCGTAAAAATGTCACATCTTAACATAACGAACTGATTTTTTTTTTGATTAATCAAAAGATGTAATAATATAATTTTATGGACGTGAAACTGCTAATTTAGGTTTTATTTTATAGTACCCAACTCTTGATGCAAATAACCAAAACAACTACATAATCGAACAGATTTTAAAAAAACAAGAATTATGATTAACTAAAATTAAAAAAAAAGAATGGGAATTGGGAACTTTCATCCCATGTATTTTACTTTTGACCTTCGCCGTGGTTTGCTAGTTTTTTCTACGTCTTTCTTTCTTTCTTTTTTTGAGTTTGTGTTTGTTAGAATATATTTTATATATATTTTATTTAGTTTTAATATTTTAAATTGAACATATAAAAAAATCAAAATTATTATATAGATTGATGAAGATAAGTAGAGATTGTGTTTTAATAGAATTTCAAATCATACACGTGGATATACTGCAAATGTGAATATTGTAATTTAATTGAAGTCTATCCAAAACATGCACCTAGAGATTGAATTTTAATTGAAGTCTATCAATAAGAAGTTACTTGGAAAACCTAGTGGAGTGTGGGCGGAAAATTAAAGATAGCAGTGTGCGCATTACTAAGGATGCGGGCGTTACTACAGTAGTTGGAATCACGTGTCTATATTGAAAAATTCGGCTGGCTGCGCATCTGAGGTTTTAGAGCTAAATAAAGCATCTTGAATTATACTCACGCAGTATCGAGTGTGCAAGTCTGAGACAACTTGGTGGAGGCTTAGTGATTTTATCTATATAGTGATTAACGTGCTCTTGGTATGAGCCATGATGAAGTTGATTTATGAGTGGGTGTTTTGGATATAAATAGTACAGTGGGTGTGCAGTGGTATATGTAAAATCATTAAGTGTGTAGTGAGTGTGTGAGAATTATAAAGTGTACAGTAGGTATGCAGTGGGTATAAAACACATGCAACGTTGCGTGAGACAAGTCTATGGTGTTAGAAGAAACAGTGCAATGTGCGTAAATTGTGACTTGAGAAAACAAAATGGGCATTAATTAGAGTTGCATAAGTCACCTTACTTCTGGACACCTCATTTGCGCTACTTCTATTGTTGTTATCTTTATTATTGCCGTAAAACACATCATTGCCTCCATTGTTGTTGTGACGGCTTCCAGATCTATTTCAGTGGAGTAGAATTTATTGGGAAGTTGTTCTTTTCTATCTCAAGTATATTTAGTTTTTGTTCTTTATTATTTTATCACTTGAATTATTTGTTCATTGTTCGTTCATTAAAAGATTGATTGAGAAAATCCTTTGTTGAGATTAGTACGAGTCGGTCGTACTATTGGGTGTAAAATTCTTTTACAGGAAGTGAGATTGAGAAATAATGTAAAGGGTTGAGTGGTATCGGCTCAGTAAAGTCTTGGGTAAATCTATTGTGCTTTCGTGAAAGTATTAAACTGGGTAAGAACCCTGCAGACGTAGGCAAAGTGTGCCGAACTGCGTTATCAAATTTATATTTATGCATTTTTTTTTAATTTTTGATTGTGTTAGAAACGACTGCAGTAAAATCTGAAAGTTTGTAAAACCTTTACCACGCCTACGATTTTTCAATTATGATCTCTGCAACTGTCAAACCAAACTCAAATATTGTCACCATTGCCTAACACATGCTTAATCAATGGAAAAAGCACACAGGTCTTAAGTTAAATATTTGCAAGAAAAACCAAGAGTGCTCCCTCAGAGATAGACAATTACCAAAAGCTATCCTGGTTTAGATAAGTTTCAAGTAGCCATTTCACCCAAATAGTATTTTTGTCATCGACTAGCCTCCAGATCCTTTTATATAGAAGCACTTTTTGCATAAGGGAAATTGGGGTAATCCCCAAGCCCCCTTGTCTCTTAGGGATATTCACTTCACCCCATTTGACTTTAGCTTTCTTAGTGTTTTCAGAATTCCCATTTCATAAGAAAGCTTTCATAATGCCATCACTCTCTTTGATGACTTTCTTGGTTAGAATGATGTAAGAAATCCAATGAACATAGAGATTTCCCTATATAGAAATTATCAAAATAACCCTTGCAGCAAGTGACAGGAATCTATTTTTCTATGCTTTAATACGAGCTTTAATCCATTCTATGAGATAAATATATTCAAAGTACTTTGGCTTAGCGTACGAGATAAGGACTCCCTAGTATTTAAGAGGAAGAGCATGAAACTGAAGTTTGGTAATCCTAGAGAGTTCCATTGAGTTCCTCACATCTTTAGAGTAGTATAAACTACTTTTCTGGACATCCATGACTAGGCCAAACCATTTAGAAAACTACATCAGAAGTTCCTTCAATAATTGCACTGAGTGAATATCTAACCTCGAAAGAAGGATCAAGTCGTCAGCAAACATCAAGTGGTTAGTTTGGAAGCCATACATTTACTTTAGTAGTGAAAACTGCCATTAGATCCTATAACCTTGTCGAGGAGTCGAGAAAGGCCTTCTATGACAAAAGTGAATAAATAGGGTAAAAGAAGGTCACCTTATTGGATACCTCAAGCGTAAGATAATGGATTGGTAGGAATTCCATTCACCATAATACTGATAGAAGTAGTTTGTGGACACATCATAATCGAGGCAATGAACCTAGATGGGAATTCAAGAGCCTCCAAACAATTGAATGAATTTCCAGTTAATCCTATCAAAAGTTTTTTAGAAGTCTATCTTCCAACAACTACTTTTAATATTCATTCTAGAATGGTAATCTTTCAAGGGCTCTTGCATAAGTAGTATATTGTCTCCAATAGATCTGCCTTGTATACATGCATTCTGAGTAGAATTAATCACTAAAGATAAAGCAGTCTTCAGTAGATGAGCAAGAAGTTTAGCAATGACTTTGTATAAGATGTCGCAACAATAGATAGGCTTTGTAGTCCCCTAAACTATCAGGATTCAGCCTTTTGGGAATAGACATATATATGTATGATCTATATCTTTCAACATTTGACAAGAGGATAAGCACTCTAAGACTGCTTTAGTAAACAAGTTACCCGTGATTACCCAAGTTTTTTGAAAAAACTTTGCAGTGAACCTATCAGGACCCGGTCTTTACCAACATAAGGCATCCGTTTCGAGCTTGGAAAGGACTTACTAATGTTAAATTGTAGGGTCTAATGATAGGCTTTATAAATTGGAGTTTCTGAATTATCATTATAAAAAAATAAAGTTCTTACAAACAAAAAATTATAATTTTCAATGATCTGGTAGCATATGATTTAACAATTAATATAAAAATGAGATGTGTTATTGGAAGGGGTGAGATTATAAAAATTGTGAGATCCAAAAATTGGCTTTATAACTATAAATATGCATTGCCCTTACAAAGAAAATAGATTTAATGCTAAGCAGGTAACTATAAAGCTTTCGGTTCAATTCATTCAAAAGAAATACATTCCATGCTAACTAGTATTATAGCTTTTGATTGAGTGGCAAATGGCTTATACTAATAATTTAGGCATCTTCAATTATCATATTATTTGATTGATTAAAGACATAAGTAGTCATTTTGTCTTTAAGAGACTGGTTAAGTGGTAAAAACAAGTTTCTTACAAGTTTTCTAACTTGAAATGTTAAATGTCCTAAGTCAAAGTAAGAAAAAATATTTTAATTTTAAAAACAAACAACAATAACACCCAATAGAAATTTTGTTAATACGCGAAGTCTAGAAAAATTTAATAGTACATAACTTTTATTTCTAACAAGAAAAAAAGGCTATTTTAAATCATTTTAATTTTAAAGAAAATAGTTAATTAAAACTGAAAATAATTTAATATTTACAAGTATCATTTAGATCAAGTTTATTATTTAATTTTAAGTTAGTAATTTATAAAATAATTTATTTAAATTACACAATTTATAAATTGTTGTATACACACAATTTATTAAATATATAGTTAAAAAATAGTAATTACAAATTATTCTGATATAAAAATAATATTAATTACATGTGATGAAATCGGGTTTCCAGAACTTATATAATTTGCTGAAAGTTTTGATCATTTGGAATCATTTGTTCTTTACTTGAATAAACCATGAACTTCAGGATCTTTTTGACTAGTAAGACTACCTAGGATAACCTAGGATTGGTGTTTTTTACACCATTATTTGTCGTATTACTTTGTATGGTATGCATATGATTCATGGTAGATGTTCGCGAAAAGTGACAAATTTCAGCTTGTTTTCAGCATTTTACAGAAGAGCCATCTCATTGTTTCATTTTCTTATATTGGAATACACAATATCCAAAATTTTAAAAAACTCATATATGTGTTTTTCATCATTTGGAATCATTTGTTTTTTACTTGGATACAGCATGAATTTCAGTATCTTTTTGACCATTACATATATATGACTTCCAAGGATAACCTAGAGTTGGTTTTCTACACCATTATTTGTCGTATTACTTTGTACGCTATGCATATTATTCGCCGCAGGAATAACAAATTAAATCATCTTTATTTTTAATTTAGTTGTAAATTTTTTAATTTAATAATTAATTTAATAATTTTATATAAATTAGGTTAAATTTTATTTTTGATAAAGTGATATGTTCACTAAATACCTTATAGATGTCTATTAGCTACATTAGTAAAAATAAAATTTTGACATTAATTGTACAAGTTTTGAAAGATTAATTACTAATTAAAAATTTTAAAAAGTTTAATGCTAAGTTTAAAGATTTCAAAAGGTTAAACACTATTAAATTTGTTATATCATTTTTAATACTAAAAATTAAAATATTATTATAAAATATGTCAAATTATTCAGAATTTGTTAATTCTATAATGTGTTAATCAACTAACTATGATAAATTATCTTCTAAAATAACTGTCCTATTTTTATAAAATGTTGAAGGAAGAAACAAGACTAGACAATACTCTATGTAAGGGACATTAAAAAGACAAAAGCATATCATTTCAATATGATTATTTTTGTTACACCTGTTTTCTTTTACGGTTTGATAATTCCTTTCCATATCAATTAAACATAGGGTAAATTAATAGACGAATAGTGAGGAGAAAATAAGAAGATAAAAACAAAGGATGGGAATGTCTTAAAGAACAACGATAATGCTAACTTTTAAAGCATTCTTGAAACTTAAGAATTTCATAGATTAATTATTCTGTGGATCATTCTAAAAAATAGAACTAAACAATAACAATAACAATAACATTCAGTAAAAATTTTATTGATAAGTAATATCTGTGAAGGTCCAGTAAATAAAAACATAAAGAACTAAAACACCATAAAAAATGCAACTTGGAGCTTTGTTTTTCTTGATCTTGATAGTATTGAAATGATATATTCTCTTGTTGGGATGAAATTTTTAAGTACTAATGTGTACAAAATAACTTGGTTTACAAAGTTAAGGGCATGCGTGAATATGCAACTCTCTAACTATAAAAGGCGAAAATATATTACTTCAATCACCAATTAGACCAAAACAAATCAACCTGCATTCTCTTTCAGATCACCTAAGAGCAAGAAATGAAGGGTTTTACCACCACAACAGCCCTTTTCTTTGTTCTAGCGTTAGCTATAATTCCTTTGGGTACGCCATGGTGTGTACATATTCACAATCAAATGAACCCGCGACAGAAGCCCATGCATGCAAAATGTGGTGCAGCTGGTCAATCAGGAGAGAAGGACATTCCTGTGCACGGTAAAGGAATGAAGATTTGTCTTGCAAAATGGAAGTTGAAGATGATTTCTTGTACCTTGACCGTGTCCAATCCGGCTCGAAATATCGAGTTCAAACCATTTCCTGGCGACAGCAAATTCAAAAGCAAGTGTGCACATGAACAATGTTTCTGGGTGGCTGCAGGTAAAGGAATTTTCCTTTGGAATGGGCCTGCTAAATCATACGAGCAGCCGATCGAATGGAAGCCTTGATCAAGTGAGAACCAGTAATTTCAATTGCGATAACAAAAGACTGTATGCTTATAGCTGATGCATACATTCTATCGAATAATTGTGTTCTTATAAATTTCAGTTAATACATAAAATAAAAAGAAGATAAGAAGTCGGCTAATTTGGTTTCTGTGAAGCCTCTTTACATTTTCTTGAGAGTTTTTTTAACCATATTTTCTCGGCCTCCAAGTGCTAAGGTTAGATGTTAAATATCTATATAAGAAATTTACTGATTGATCATGTTTATTTACTGCAAGATCAGAACGATTAAGATCAATTAAACTAAGACTATAGGATAGTATAATCTCTGGAGTTTCTTGCATCTGCGTACCAAGATATAGTAGGTAATTTTACTTGCAATAATTTATTTACCTACAACTTGAAATTTTTTTAAAATTAATTTGAACGATGATCATAACATGTTATATTACTATAACTCTTAATAAAATATTTTTAAAATACAAAAGATATATTTTGGTACTTAAAATTTATACGAAAACGCAAATTTGATCTCAATGTTTTATAGTGTTCTTTTTATGTTATAAAAATTATTCTAATTTACCTTAGACTACTAATTTCAGTCTGATTTGTGTTAACTTTTCTTATGGGGTATTGTTCAAGTAGACCATTCTAATTGTCATGCATGTCAATAAATAGGATTTACATTAAAAAGATATAATAAAGACTTAGATTAATAAATTTTTAATTAAAGTTAATAGTTATATATAATTGAAAATTAATTAGTTATAGTATTAAAATTGTATTTGAATACTATGAAATGTTTAAAATAAATTAAAATTTTAATAAAATTTTAAAAATTTAAATATATTTTGTAATATCTAGTGGAATAATTAACTAGGGATGATAATGAGTTAGCTACGTCAATTTTTTAAAAAAATTAAAATATAAAATATAAAATAATATTTTTTAAAGTAGGCTCAAGCCTGAGCTATTTATTGCCGGAGGTCTAATTCTTTTAAGCAAAATGAACCGATCTGGATTAGCTTAAGCTTAATTGAAAACACCCAAATTTGAGCTAAATTATCACCCCTGCCAATAACTATTGAATTTTTAATATAGGCATAATGTAGAATTCACTAACAAGAATTGGGCTTAGGAAAACCGTTGTCCAAATAACTAGAACTAATTGTTTGGATAACTGACCCTTACCATTTATAAACCCTTTGACGTTTTCACGTTTAGTCAATATGAGATATTCTAGCACTCCTCCTCAAGTGCAACTAGGATTGGACATCCAGTTATTATTTGAAATATACGCAATGGTAACCGGACTAGGCCACTAGGACTGAATATCCAAACGGATAACCGAAAAATTAATAATCCGGATCAAATCTGCTCTGATACCATATTGAATTTTTAATATGGGCATAATGTAAAGTCCACTAACAAGAATTGAGCTTGAGTCAACCATTGTTCAAATAACTAGAACTAGTTGTTTGGATAGCTGACCCTTACCACTTATAAATCCTTCAACGTTTTTATGTTTAGTCAATATGGGATACTCTAACAATAACCACCAACCAATCTCGACTACTTTGAGCACACTTTGATATTTCACATTAAGCTCTATTTACAAACTTAGGAGGCACAAACTCAAATTTTGTATAGTCAGCAGAAGAGCTAGAAATAGGATTAAGTGGGAGCCAAAATTAATTACAATATAAGGATTGGTGGGAGGAAAAGTTTATAAATAATTCATAAAGTTAATTATTTGACTAAATTATTATTATTATTATTATTATTTCATTTTTGCATCCTTGTCCCCTTCAAAAAATAGAATTGACTAATCAATCGATAAAATCAACACTACCATTCTTGAACAATCCCACTGCAATATATGTGGCTTCGCCTCTGGATAGAGTAGCAACTTAGCCTACAAAATTGTGCTCTCTTTTGGCACTTTAAATAATTGTTTTAAGCTGGTATATGGACAAAACTTTCTTAGAAGTTTTGTATGACAACCATCTACTTAGCTTACGTATGTAATTAGAAGTTCAAAACGATTATTAACGATGGATGTAAGCAAAAAAGACAGATAATCAGATCAAGTTCTGTAATGATACCAGAGAAAGATACACACCTCAAAGTCTGTCGAATACCCAAAAGCCCAACAATTAAACTACGACACTATTTTTTCTTATTAATATTAAAGTAACATTAATAATTAAAAATTTAACTGGTCTAATTGATTTAATCATGAAAACTTTAAATCAACTTATTTTCGATTTGATTTTTAATTTTTAGGTTTAATTTACTTTAATAATCTTTATTTATTAATAACTGAATAGTTTATTAATTAATTAGTCATTTTTATAAATTAATTAATTTTTATAAATAAAAATAAATCAATTGATTTCTATTTAACAATTTCTTTTTTAATTAAATTTCAAATTTTCAATAGATAAGAACATCCTCCTTTATTTATTAAAATTTTAATTTTATTCAACTTTTAATTGATTTATGAAAATTTGATATTAGTTGAAAATTTTAAACTTTAAATCTTTTATATTATCGGTTTAATTTTCAATCAAATTTTTAAAATATAGAGTAAAATGCTAAATGTTTGATTCTTATAAGTTTCAATAAGAATTGGATAATAAGTTGGTGAGGACTTCATTGTTTCTCTGACTTCATTTTCTCCCAAAAAAATAAAACTTTTTCTTTGTCCTAATTCACCCCCTAAAGCTAATTCAAGAGGGGAAGTTTGCACACTA
>JANSVA010000003.1:1693906-1712177 GCA_025504915.1 Erythroxylum reticulatum | reverse complement strand
ATTCAAGAGGAGAAGTTTGCACACTATTATAAATTGTTAAATACTCTCATACTTATCCGATGTAAGATTCTTGACACACCCCCTCAGCTCAGAGCAGGGTTGGACATTTGATGGGCATATTAGGCAAAGAAACAGAACTGGACACCGCCCATACTATCGAGACAAACAAGCTCTGATACTATGTTAGAAGGCTTAATTCATTCCCAAAAATTAGCTCAAGAGGGGAGGTTTGCACACTATTATAAATTGTTGAATGCTCTCATATTTGTCTGATGTGAGATTCTTGCATGTTAGAAAGGCCTAACTCACCCTCAAAAGCTAACTCAAGAAGGGAGGTTTGCACACTATTATAAATTGGGAAATGCTCTCATACTTGTCCGATGTGGGATTTATAATACACCCCCTCAACTCAGAGCAGGGCTGGACATCTAATAAACATATTGGACAAAGGGACAGAACCGGGCACCGTCCAAACCATCGAAACAAACAGACTCTAATATCAGGTTAGAAAGGCCTAACTCACCCCAAAAGCTAGCTCAAGAGGGGAGGTTTGTACACTAATACCATTGATTATTTACAAATAACTATCACTCTTACAATTTATTGTCACTTTGGTAAGTTGTTATTAAGTTGAACTAGTATCCCCTAAAAGATTGAGTACATGAGATAATTTATTTTTAATACAACAATAACATTTCAATAAAATTTTTGATAAAATGGGGGATCTGAAAAAAATTTAGAAATATGATAATTTATTTCTAGAGAGCCAAAATTTTCAAAAATAAAATGGTAATCTTCCCGTATATGACCATCTTATTTATATGGGAGGCTGCAATTAATTTTTCACTAACCATGCTAGATTTTGGTCATGCTTCATTTAGTAATACAACTAATCAAATCTAATTCTGAAATTTTCCATATAAAAATGTGGTTCTAGCTTCTAACTTCTAAGATTGAATTGAAATCACATTGAAAATTGTTGAAATTTAGTTCTTTTTTGTATCTCTTTGCTTTTTCTTTTTTTTATTGTTCACGAGACGTCATAAAAAGATTTCAATTATGGGAAAATACCTTTAAGCCATTTACACCTAAACTAATCTCTGCTCGAACTGAATAAATCTCTTGTGGGAGACAAAGTTAAGTTCTGCCTCAAGTTTTCCTTTTGATTACAACATGCAAGTAAACGACTTACTCTTTCCCCAACGGTCTTCCTTTTCATTACAACATGCAAGTAAACGACTTACTCTTTCCCCAACGATCTTCTCTCTAACATTAATTACATGTTGTTTGTTCCTTTTCTTTTCTTTTTTTTTGGTGTTTGTTTGAATTACTTTAGACAAGATTAGAGTCGACTCCCCAGCTTTTAGTACGAATTTTGTTTGTATGAGCCCACATAGGTTCAAGAATTGTACTACAAAGTGAAAGTTGGAACAAATGTGGTAAAAACCCTTTAATTGTACTTGAATCCTTTCTCTTAATTCTATCATTCTATATTTACAAATAAGATGATATACGAGAATTTTAAATTTTTATATGTTTCAATTCAAAATTTTATTTTTTACTTTAGAAAAATAAACCATCCATGAAAATATTTAAGATAGTTCTATTTAATTTCATTTTAAATTTTTTTTCTTTAGTTATTATAATCATACGTATACTATAACCATTTTATCTAAAATTGGTCCTTTTTTTAGTTTTACTTTTGTTAGAGTCAGTATTTTTTTTTGACATTTTTGGTGCGGTATTTTTGCATACATTGATGCCTCTATACCTATTGCTTCTCTCCATTGGAGTAGACATAAATTTTGTAGGCTATCAAGCCTTTTTATGAACTCTTTCTACAAGTCATTGCTTTTTAAGATTTTCTAGGCCAATACATACATAAGCCAGTCTATGTATGTCTCTCTAAGAATCGTTTTCTATATATTGGAAAAGGACTACTCTTCAAGTAGTCAATAGATATCGATTCTATGGAGTTGTATCACTTTATTAGGTGAAATTTTTATGGAAATCTCACCTTCCTGTTCATGATTTTGGCATCAATGTCATAAATCAGATTGTAACATTTGTCAGGATTCCAGGTCATCTGGCCTATCGCCATCGAGTACTAATGCTTCAAATTTCATGCATGGGAATCTATCCGCTTTCTGTTTCTGCTAAAGTCCATTTATTGCTATATGTCATCTAGTGAAAAGTAATTTCATTGTTTAAAGTGATTGTTTTAAAGTATATATCAACTCTCAAATCCATTTCACACTCACAAGAAAATCATGGATTCTCTGGAACCTAAACAAACCACCACTGAATTGGAAAGCACTCACAATCTCAATGTGGAAAACAGTGGGGTGGATCTAGCTCTGAATCTAGGTTTATCAATTGGTGAAGATGAGAATAAGCCCCGCTTTGAAATGATGGTTAAATCTATCAGTATGTCCCCTAACGTGGACATGTTCAATTTCCATGTTGATCAGGTATAATTCTCTGCTTGTGCTCTTCCGGACTTTTAAGCTTTTGTTGTTGGTTAGTTGGATACACCTGTTTCCCAAAATTGTTGTGATTTTTTAAGATTTTTTATTTTTATATTTATTGTAAAAATTACTGTTCTAAGTTCTTAATCAAGACCAAAAAATTGCTTCCAAAGTTTCTTTTTTCTTTTTAAGAAGAAGAAAAGGAGCACTCTTAATTTTGCAATATCATCCATTTCCTTTTTACTACTAAAATAGATTATTAGATAGTTTAAGAACAAGTGACATAGGGATCTTTCCTCAGTTAAAAACATATTGTTTGTTCCTAATTTATGTAATCTAAATCAAGCAATCATGCAAAAAGATTTATGCTTCTTCTTTAGTGATTATGTAGTTGATCTATTGATATATGATTGATCTATCATTTACAAAAGAAAGTTTAACTTCATCTGGTCCATCATTTCTATATCAAATGTTCAAATGATATTTTTGATCAATCTTATCGTGATACACAAAATCAATCATTTTTTATGTCGATGCCTATATAGTCTCCAAATTAGTCTTATAAACAACTTCCATCATCATTTTGAAGCGAAAAGTTAGTTGATTGATTAATTAAAATTTATGATCATAAATGAATTTTAATTTGATCCTACATCTTTTTCATATTACTAATTTATAATCATTGTTATTATCTTCTTCATTATGAACGAAGATTGATTCTGTACCATTTGATTAGCTAATTACCTCATTTGATTGAATAGATCCATTGTAACCACTTCAGATTCATAATCTAACATTTATGATAAGATGTTAATCTTAAGTTGCTTTTCTGACCTTTTGCATGCACTTCGAAACTTAAAAAGTTCCACAACATGAATAAATAGGTTCCTGATCTTGCTTGATTAACAGCTCCTACTATTATTCTTAGTGTGTCTAATTCGATTATAGCTGAATGATAATACAAACAACGTAACTCTTAAGGTGAGAGGAAAGACATTTAAAACTAATCATCGGAAAAAGAAATTAATGATACTATTTACACAGATTCATAATTCTCATAGAACAGCAAACGAAAGAGGCAATGATGATGGCATTAAGATGTCGTTTGGAGGAGATAATGTTTTTTATTACGAGTTCCTTGACGAGAACAAAACTGCACCAAACGTTGTGCGAGGAAATGCTAGCCTGAACCAGTATGCAATGTTTGGGAGCTTCTATGGAGCACAAAACTTGGGTGATCCTAACCAAACTGATCATCAGCTGGTGTCTGATAACCATTTTTACGTGGGTTATGTTTCTGGAGAGTTGAAACCAAGCTCCATGAACGTGATTGTTGACCTCAACCTTAGCTTGGCACCACCAGCAACAACCATGAACAACCATTATGTTCATCAGCATCCTGCTGTAACCAAACTGAGATCTAAGGTTGCGAGGGAACAATTTGAGTTTAACAAAAGGTGTGCAAGCCATCTTTGCAACACCAATGTCACACCATTGTGGCGTAGAGGTCCTCTTGGTCGCAGGGTACGTTTTCTTTTTCTGAGATCGTTAAGAGTTCAACTTGACGCTTTGCACCTTTTTTAAAAGTTTAGTTAAATAATTTTTATTTTACTAAAGTAATTATATATTATATAATTATTATTTTTATACAATTATATAATATTTTTATTTAATAAACCTCCCTTTGTTTTTTATTTCATTTATACTAGTTTCTTATTAATTATTAAAAAAATATATTCTTCAACTCCTTGTCTCAATAAGGTTCATGTTAAGATGTTGTTTATATAATTTTATAAAGAATTTATATTAAATTAGCAAATAGAATTTTCTATATACATAGAGTGTAGGGTAAACGATGTAAATCTATCTTATAATTTAAAATTTTTTAGAAAAACTAAAAATCTTTAAAACTATTTTAAAATCTTTTTAATTTTAATTTTTCATAAAAAACTTTTTTAATACTTTGGTTAAAAAAATAACAACAAAACACAAATGGTAAGGATATCAGACATGGACTAATTAAATATCTCTAATATAATAATTCCATTCAGTCATTAAATTTGACTTGAATCAATTAAATTCAAACTAAATTAATAATTTAAGATAGTTATAATATATTATTAGTTTATATCAAATTTAATTAATTTAGCTCAAGTTGAAGAGTTAGATTTAATAGTCATATAAATAAATTTAATTGGTATAAGTGTAATTATCATGCTATGTATCTTTCGTTATTATTTTTTAACTGAAGTCAAAGAAAAGAAATTTTTTCAAAACATTTAAAATTAAATGAAGCTTTTCAAAAAATTTAAAAATTAAAGAATTTTTCAAACATTTCTTAAAATGCAAGACATATATATGTATTTTACCTTTAATTTTATCATATTAAATGACATTTTCAATCTCTATTAATTTCATACCAAAATGAAAAGAGATTGATCATATGATGAATAAGTATATTTTGTATATCAAACTCTCATATATTCACAATATGAGAGTTTGATAAATTGCTTATCAAATTCTTTTCTCTTGTAATATCCCTCTTGAAAAATTATAAAATACTAATATTAATATTAATTTTTAAAAAATATATAATTAATAAAAATAAAATTATCAGTAATCCTCTAATAATAAATAAATAAACATATAAAGAACATTTGAAGTTTAATTCATTCTTAAAATATATATATTAATTTTTAATTTTATATAACGTATTAATTGCTATAATAAAGTTTTAATATTGTAAAGGAAATTGTTTTAATAACTTTCTTAGAAGTATATTTTTATTTATTAATTATCTTCTACTGAACATACAACTATGAATAAATAAATGTAATTGAGACTATTCCAAATTTTTTATTCTTATTTATCGTGTTAATGGGATAATTACAAAAACGTTTGATTTATTTATCAAATATAAATATTTAATGGAGAATAGTTTTTCAATAACTAAATTTAAATAAAGAAATATGTCTATTTGGTTAAATACAATATTATAAAATAGTATATTTATTAATTCTTAAATAAACATTTAAATCAAATAAAAAATTTTAAAAAATTTTATTAAGGAAATTAGGATTATGCACAAATTTCAAAAAAATAATCATTCTTATATTAATGCATGTATTTAATTTATTTGGAAATTTAAAAAATAAAAATTTACAAAAAATAAATCATTCTTATAATAGACATTTTATTTTTAAAATTAATATTACTTTAATATATACTTTTTTTTTAAATTAGAGTTGTGGCAAATTAAGATGCTTGCCACTCTTTTATATCACATTATATATATATAATATGATTTTGGTTATTGTGTTTAGACACTGTGCAATGCTTGTGGAATTAAGTATAGGAAGGAAGAGGACAGGAAGAGAATCGAGGAAGTAAGGGAGAATAATGCTGCAACTGGCTAACTATAACCAAACCAAGTTCTTCTACTTCCATTTTAAGATGTAGTACTTGTTATTGCAAGACTTTGACAAATTTATTTCAGAACATTTGTGTTTTAACATATTCTCAAACAAAGATAGAACTCGGATTGGTTTTTAATATGTTTGCTTACTGTTATGAGACATTCTCAATTGCAGTTAATCGTTTCTCGAACATAAAACTAGTTTATCACGATTTGTTGCACACTTGACTGATGATAGCAATAGACCAAAATCAAATCAAACTCAAACTGAAATTTCATAGTCATGTTTCTCTTTATCTAAAATTTGTAATGAATTAGATCGTATCAATAGTTGTAATAATACTATGAAGCTTAGGACGAGTACCTAAAACTATCAAGTCTTGTCACCAAGGAACTGTTTATGCCTTCATTTACCCGCCAAATCTGCGAAGTACTGGATACAAGATGACCAAGAGCTGACAACAAAGTTCCTTGACCTCCATACGACATAATTTGTGTTTTCTTTTTCTTCTTTTTTAAGTGTCTCACTAATACGACAGCAAAATGCTAGGGAAATCAAGCAAGCCACAACATCTAATCCTACAAGCTTATCAGAAATCCAAAATAGCAATAAGGACAAGGTTCAACGAGTTGAATCATTACACTCGGCTACTAATGTTAAAGATCCACAAAAAAATTAGGAAGCAACTACAACTGGAACAAAAGGTTTGCAGCAAAAGTCCTGAACAGCTCTACTAAAAGCAAGTAGTTCACTAGAGGTGTAGAGAAATCTCAATATAGAACATGAATACAGTTGCCAACCATCTCACATTTAATTGTTCTGCAAGTAATCAAAGCTCAGCGGTTGCTGACAAAATGGAGCCTGCATAAAAGCCAGCAAAGGTATATTTGTTACGATAATTGAAACAGTTTCAAGACGCATAAAGCCAAATAATTAGGCAAAGATGGAGACTTCTGAGAAGTACATTCATAATTTCAGGCAAAATGTATACCTGGAAAACAGTATGTCTAAACTGCTCATAAGAGTGAGCATACATCATTGCAGCAGCTGGCCATTGCAGATAAGTAGAATCTCTTGCCGTCTGATTTGATCTTGTGGCACAGAATGGACTCATAACTGGACTTGCAGCAGGCCCATAGCTGAGAGGTGTTTGAGCCCCTGCAATCTGCCCCAATGGAGGAAAACCAGCATCATACTGAACGAATGGACCTTGAACCTTCTGCATATTGAATGGTGTTACGTTAAAGTTTTGATTAGGACGACTCCTTACATACCTGCAACAGTTCAACAAGAAGTTGAATTTGCCGAGTAAAGATCAACTTTAAAATCACCAAAATCCAATAATTTGCAATGTCAACAGTAACATACTCTTAATGAAGTCCTCAAACACCACACATGACTACCAATTTGACAAAAAATTACATACCTTTCATAGCTCCGGTCATAATCTGGATCAGTTCGATCCTTCTCTCTGTCTCTGAAAATGGCAACTCGAGAAGTACCATCTCTCATACTGATATTTTTCTCTGCATCTATAAGAATGTTTCTGTAATCTTCATTCTCAACTTTTCCCAAATTAATATTTTTCCTGTCATTAGGAACTTGATGGACTGCATCATCAGAGTTGGGACTGCCAGGGCTGCTGAAGATGCGTGCTCGTGCCCTATCATACTCTTCCTTTCTCTCTTCCACACTCCTTACAGAACTTTGTTTGATCCCAGACTCATTGGACTCATTTGCAGACCCTTTGTTAGGCCGAGGTCTAATAACAATCTTAACCTGCTCAGGTTTTTTGCCTTCCAATTGTTTTGCAGGAATTTCAGATAAGCGGACAGCAGGATATCTTCTTTCCATTGTTTTCTTAACCAAGATTTTATTAACCATACCATCTATACCATTATCCTGTACCATAGTAACTAGTCCATAGTGTTGTGCAACACGGTGAGCTGCAAGTCGCAGATAAGAGGTAGGAAAATGCTGAAATTCAAATTGTTGTTGATCAGGATTTTGCAAGAACCTCTGGATGTCAAGCTCCATCCGCAAAACTGGTCCCAAAGTATGCATAAAAAACAAAACGTCAGAATAGAGAAAAGAAAACCAAGACTAAACACAAATTCCATATAATTACGAGAAAAAAAGAAAAGTACTTCGGCATTAAACAATCATCAGATCACTAATTTACCTGTGAAGCCACGACTAAAAACAAAAGAGTTTCCAGAATAGCTAACATCATCAAGAACCACATATACACAGGAACAAGCCACATAAGGTCTATGAACTTTCAACAATCAGCAGATAACAATAAAAGCTGAATTAGTCAAGCCAGAACCGACAACTGACTAGGTGGTTCCAGGCAAAACATATCCGTTCCACAAAATTCATCAATATGAAATAATGCAAGGAACCTATATTGGTCAACTGCAAATTTGATTATGAAACGCACTGCTACGGTTCCCTAGAAGCATTATGCCCAATAAGTAAATCGGGAAGAGCAAGAGCTAGACCTCAGATCTATATAGTATTCCACACGATACATACTGATGCATATTTAAGACAATTAGACAAAGAAGGGATTCGTGTTAGCATCAAAAAGAAAAGAACTTGCAAGCAATTCTGGGCTAGTTCATACATGTTTTCTTTAACCTAAATCCAAATTAACGCATAAAGTTCAAAACCTATTGCTCTTTTCATCAATTCCCATATCAACGATTAGCTCCAAATCACAAACCCAGATCTGAAATAAATCACCAACCCTAACCCAAAAATCAATGCCATCAAAACTCTAAAATTCACAAAATTTACCAAACCTGAATCCCCAGAAACCCAAAAACCAAAAAGCCAAACCCATCAAAAAGAACTCAGAATTCACAATTAACCTATCAAAAGAAAAAGAAAAAAAAGGGATACTTACTAGTGAGACGGTGACGAGGATTCTGTAAAGCCTCAACCAAGAAGGGATCGACCATTGACTCATCAACGACAACGGCTGCTTGGTGGGTTGACTCCATTGTTGACCTTAACCCTTATTCTCTCTTCCCTATACAGAATTCTCCTTCACAAATCTCTCCTTTTCCTCCGCAACTGTCTCCTCCTTCAAGATTCCTCCCTGTAACTTCTTCTTCCCCGAAGAGAGAGTGAAAGGGAAGACAGAAGATAGTGAGAGGAAGGGGGTCAAGAAGCAAAAGGTGTCATCTTGCTTAACAGACACAGAGATAGAAAACCCTTGTTAAGCTTTTGTTTTTTTGGGTCTTATCTATCTTTTCACCTTCTTTTTTCTGAGAGAAAAAGCAGGCAGAGACTAAGTCCCACCGAAAGAGGAGAGGCTCTTGAAACACAAGGGTTGTGATTTTATAACGAATCCAAAATCAAAACCTTATTTGGATTTTTTTTTTTTTTGTGTCCGGTTATTTATTTTTTTAAAAAATAATTATTCAACGTTATTTCACAACTGGCGGACAAAATGTCCAACCTAACTTTGACATGAAATATTTCTTTAATAATCCCGTGGGCGCGTTCACACCAAGACGTCGGTACGACCATGATGGATAAGATTTAAAGAGGGACATTCTTAAGTTCAACGAAATAAATTCTAAATTGATCAACAAAATAAACTCTAAGTTTAATTCAAATTCAAGTATTAATTAACTGAAATCTAACTATCAAGTCAAACTAAATTCGAGTTTAGACACAATTTTATCTTCAAATTTGGCCGAAAATTCAACTAATGCCGAATTAAGCTCAGTTAAATATATATTTTTAATTTTAAAAAATAAAAAGATATCATTTATTTCAAATTTTGAAAATGATAATCCCAAATTCAACCTCAACCTCAGTCAACTTAAGTTGAGCCCATTGACTTTGGATGGACCCGGCAAGACAAATTTTACCAATGCTATAACACTAATCATTTCTTCCTCACACATAACTCTGCGTATGGAAATGTCAGGACCATTCACAACTTCAGGCAGCCATCATAACAGCACAACTTGGTCAACAACATTGTATAAAAGGTTAACATTGAGAAGTCTACAACCGAATAAGCTGCAGAAAGTCTAAATTGAAGGAAATTATACTCTTAACCAGTAAGAACATATAGAGGTTGGGGATAATAACCATTAGAGAACACATGGAGGATACAGACTGCTGTAGAGCACTGTTAACTTATTATCCTTATATACAAAACCGGGAGTTGGATTTGGTTTTCAATTCCAACTGCTCCCAAACTCATGTAGTCACAAGGTGAGGACCACCGCGCGGAAGGACACATGAGTAAGTAACGTACTTCACACTGTCTATCAGCACGACGACAAAAATCCTCGAAAGCGACTTTGGTGTGATCATGCCATCAACTTCACTATCCCCAGCCTCCCTGGGATCAACAAGTACAGAGACAACAACAGAAGATGCTGATTTATTGCTTCGCAGGTTTTCGCTCTGAGAACTACGTCCAACTTGTTCTGCTGTGATATTGAGATCAGAACTCGCAACATGTGGTGGAAGACCCCGTAGTATCCTTCTATGCTTTCCTTTTTTAAAATATGTACCATTCTGCTGCTTCTCTGCTGTTCTGTTGAGCACCGATGAAGCAGGAACAATGGCTCCTGGAGATGGTGATGCGTCAAACTGAAACACCTCATTGCACATGCCAGAACTCAACATCGGACCTGGAGATAAGAATGATTCTTGAAAGTTAACTTCAAGCTTAGTATCTAAAATCATCTACGCAAATCCTGCAATTTTTAATTCTTTGTTTGACTTAACAGTAGATGAGTGCAGGGAACTAAAAGAATCAGGAGTGAGATATTGCTAGTGATTTTCAATGTTGGGACAAATGTTTAACAATCCCATCTTTAAGTCATTAAGAGGTGTATTTCAACATGAGATCAGAACCTGAATTGGAAAACAATTCAAGAGAATAACTAGAATATTATCACACAAAGTTTCATACAGATGATTGTACAATCAACCAAAAACATCCTTTCAAGAAGCCAGCTTGAACTGAGACGATAACCCCACCACTTAATCGTTCAGAAACCAAACAAGTACAATTGATGATTGATATGCATGCTCTCTAATAAAAGAAAATTTTGAAATTTTATGAACAAAAAGGAGGGGAAACCTATTCCACGTAAATCTAAAATTCAAAACATCACCAGTTGTTCAAATACATAACCTAATCCTAGATATAAAAGCTTCATCCAATCTATGTGTTCCCAAGTACTAAAGCATTTCAGTTGCTAAACAATTTGAAAACCAATCTACTTTACCATTTCGATTTAAGAAGATATACATCTAGTTAATGTTACATTCTACTTTTTATCTTTCACATAGCCATTTCAAGAATTTTTACAAATCATAAAATAATCTGTCATTAACATGTAAAAGTCACTGAACAGGTGATTCAGAAAAGTCATAAGGGCAGCAACTACCTGCAAGGCCTTCATGGAACCACTGCTGTAGTTTTCCATTAGCTGCAGATGACTTCAAATGGTCTTGCAAAGTATCAGTAGACCCAGAAGAGAGGGCTCTCTGTCTCTGATATTGCTGAGAATGTCTATGGCTGCCTCCGTTTCTCCCAACATTGGGAATAACCAGTGCCAGAGACATATCGTTCTTGGCAGTCAAACCAGTTTTCTTAGTTTTCATTTCAGGAGCCTCACGAGAGGCCATGGCCTTCTCACTTGCCAAAACTGAATGAATTATCAAGTTCCCGTCAATCTTCACAAGCTTATCATTCCTTGGGACGTACAAAGACGCAACAAGAGGCTCGCTATTATTACCCTTACCAACAGATTCACCCGATCGAGGTAAATGTTCCGACCCTCCTTTCACTTCCATATTATATTCTGAACATCCCTTCTCACCCCTTTCACAGTGCTCTCTATTACTAATATCAAAATTCCTATTACCAAATTCATGCGACGTATTTAAATGTCCACGAACAGTCAAAATCCTCCCTCTATGTTGACCATATATGTTCCCATTTCCAAAATCCACTTGATGAACATTATTCTCCTTATACCCTCCAAATCTAACATCAACAATTGGCAGCAACCCACCAAAAAGCAAAACAAAAAACAACAAACCTAGAAAACTAACACTAGCAACTTTCTTAGTCTTACCTTCACCTTTCTTACTCTCAACCTTTTTACCTTTAGACACGGGAACAGACTGTTGCTGCTTCAATCTCGGGATTGGAACCAAAGGCACCTGAGACCCGTGTGGCTTAACAACATAAGGAGGACAAGGCGCCCATGGATAAGCCATCGGAGCATACATGGGCGGCGGGCACACCCCACTGCTGCCCACCAATTGCTGTCTCAAAGTCGCATTCTCAGCGACAACAAATGAAATTTTGCTATTCAATTCCGTTATAGTGGAATGCATCGCCCTCACCTTCTCTTCCAGCTCCTCCACGTAATGCTTCTTCCTCTGGCGAGAAAGCTGCGCGCTTTCGCGGTTCCGCATCAACCTCGCTCTCCTTTTATCATCCTCTTCACTCACAAATACACAACTACTCTGCTGCTCTGTGTTCGCAAACTTCACTTTCTGATTCCTCTGTTCCTCATTGATCTCTTCCTCTTTTTTCCTCTTCAGAAGGCTATCCTTAGAACTCATATTCGATTCCTCCACTTTAAACTTTTGATCCACGACGAAATTGCTCGATTCAGGGGAATCCGGGTTCGTGGATTCGGATAAACCTGAAGACCCGCCGTCTCTCGATCCCTGAGACGACAACGGCGAGGAAACATTCCTAACCGGGGCGGCATCAGAGCTCGGGGCATCGGAATCACATCCCCCGGATCCTGAAACCGTGAAATTGAGGTAATTACCTACATCAGAGACGTGATCCCCGGAAACCCCCGAGCTCCCAGAGTCCTGAGACGATGAATTCCGACCATCGGGGACATAACCATTCGAAACGGAATTGAAGAAGGGCTCATTCTCAGAAGGGAAGTCTAGGTTCTCAAGATCATCGAAGGAGATATCAAAATCGTAATTTTCGTCAAAAACCAATGGCAGATCGGAGAGGAAGTCATGCGAGGGATCTAATAGGGGATCGCCGGGAGGAATAGGGAGTGAATGGAACCCCTCAGGATGTCCGGAGTTGACGTTATCCAACATCTCCAAGATCACGTCTCCGCGAAAATTAGGGCCTAGAGATTCAAACTGCAAACGATTTAGAAATGGAAATTCAGAGTCCTGTAGGGTTAAGAGGGGAGAAGAAGAGACTGACCGAGAAGACTCTTGACTTGTAAAACGGTTTTGGACGGTGAAACTCACGCGCCTAGCTTTTAAATTAAAGCTAATTATCATAATCTCCTAACCTTCTGCCCTTGCTTATCCACTAGAAGAGATCAAATTTGGTAAGATTCAAGGGAAAGCAGTCCACAAGAGCCAATCAGCGCGTGGAATTCACTGATCCACGTGGCTGCTAGTTATGTGGGTCCCATTGGAGGTATAACTGCTTGACAATGCGGGGCGTGTATAAGGCGAGTGGGAGTAGGAAATACAATATCCAAGTTAACTTAAACGACGGGCGTCTCTGGAAAGTTCGCAGCAGGTTGGCTTTGGATTTTGGAATCCCGTAGTCGTCAAGCAAGTTTCTTTTTCTTTTATTTATTTATTTTTAATTACTTATTTTTATGTTAATTTTTCTTTTTTTAATTAATAAATTCAGGCAATATAAACACTGGTATTTTAAGACGCCAAAGTGATGAAAACACTGATGATTGCTGTAATTTGTAGTGTTTGGTTCACACAAAATACAAAAGAGTCCATAGGTTATGTTTGACGCATTGTTTATTTGAATTATTTTATAAAAGGATTCATAGGTTTTTTAATTAAATTTTATATCAATTTTTTAATGTTTTAGAGTATTTAAATTTTTTTAAATTATAAAGAGACATTTTAAATTTTATGTAAATTGATAATATTAATCCAAGATTTTTGAAAAATATAAATAAAATATTTGAAATTTTAATGTTTCACAAAAATAATTCAAACATGCTACTTTAATAGATTCAATGTTTTAAAATTTTAATAAAATACGTATATATAATAAATAAAATACTTTATTAAAATATTAGTATCTGGTAATATATAATTAACTAATAATAATTCAAATTCTTTTTTAACACTTCATATACTTTTTATATAGAAAATTTTAAGATAATTATTTATGATAACTAATTAATAAATAAAAATTGAATAATTATTAAATTTAAATCAATCATTAAATAAAGTCATTAAAAAATATCCTATTTAATAATAATAGGATATTATTAGAATTTTCTATGTAAACTATATCTATATATGTTTTGATCGTTTTAATATTTAATCTTATGTGACATTAATAAGTCATGAGATAGTCATTTTATTAGCTATAAAATTAACGGTAGATTATTTTTTATAAATTAAATGTTTCAATATTTTATTACTACTTTTAAAATTTTGGGTTTAATATTGTAAAACTAAGATAATTTTCAAATTTTTTATAATTTGCTTTTTAAAAATTATAAATAATTTAACTAAATTAATAAATACTTAACAAAATTATATTTTCGCTGTTTAAATATCAAATTAATACTGTCATATGATTTTATTTATTTAAATAATTTATAATTATAATTATTATGCCACAGACCAAATGCTTAATTTCCAATTTAGGCTGATTTTTTATTTGATTTTGTTTAAATTGTTATGAATAAAATTAACTGACTAATTTTTTTGGAATCATGAAGAGCCATAAATCTTACTTCTTCTTCAGTCGAAATGAAAATTAGGAAGAGCAAATAAGCCCCAAAGTCCGTTTCAACTTAACAAAATCCATTTCAACTTTTCAATATGAACAAATTAATTAGCTGTTATACAAATTCTATAAAAAGTCAAAAAGAAAATTAAAAATTATGCGGGCGAATTAGCAATTTAGCTCTCAACATTTACATTGAAATTTAAATTAGATCCTAACGTTTTAATTCGTTCAAATTAAACTTTAATATTTAGAAAATGTTCAAAATAATCTTGACAAAATTATTCACAAAATTAAACCACCGTTAGTTAACTGCTGACGTGATATTTTTTAAATTTTTACTAAAATGAGACCTGCATAAATTTCAACTCAAACCTTGTTAAAATCACCTCATCCACTCCTCTTGTTTTTGTTTCAACTAAGTTAATATAACAACGTAAGTTACTCAAAATTACGTTACTATATGATCAAGGTCTTGAACACGCTTGTGGAGAAACCTCCTCCATTAGTGGAGGCGGTGGATCATCAAGGATATGTTTGATTGAGGTTTATTAATAAAACAGAATGAAATGTAATATTATTTTATTATTTAGGATGATAGTTTATAATAGAATATAATAGAATAGGATGGAAGATGAGAGTTTCATATTACATCTTATTCTATCCTAAATAAAACCCTCTGATTTTGAAGATTTAAGATGAGATGTAAAATAATAAGCAACTTTTCACTATATTATATTATAAATCTTTCTTCCAAACAACATTTCACTATATTACATCATGAATTCTTCCATTCTTCCTAAACAAAAATTTTCTAATATTACATCAATTTATATTTCATTATATTATAAATCATTTCATTCTATTAAAAACCTTACTTACAACCAAGCATCGCCTAAAAGCACTCAATCTAAGCACTGCTCGAGCAACCCCTGCAACCACTACAATCTCTGCAGCAAATGGTGATGGTGTAATAGTTGCAGTTTCAACGAATGCAATGTTAGTAGAGTTAAGTCAGATTCCGTTCATATCAAATCATCAAGAACTAAATAAAAGTTGAAGCATACCTAAATCTATTGTGAAATCTACACTAGAGTCTTGCGGTTTGTCTTCTAAATTAGACGTAGCCTTTTTTCATAGTTTTTTCCTAACTCTCTGTTTTCTCTCTGATGATGGGATGTTAGAAGGATTTTGTGTACATTTAATTCGAGGACTATAACCACTTTATTAGGATAAAACTCTAATCTAATTTCTAGTTTGACTTATCATAAAACTAGATATTATATACCCAATCTCTACACATATAAAGTCCATACTTAAAATAGATGCATAAAGCCCAAAATATCATAACCATATTAGACCAC
Organism: Erythroxylum reticulatum; assembly: GCA_025504915.1. Lineage (NCBI taxonomy): Eukaryota > Viridiplantae > Streptophyta > Magnoliopsida > Malpighiales > Erythroxylaceae > Erythroxylum > Erythroxylum reticulatum. Next base: position 1,696,177 of record JANSVA010000003.1, on the reverse strand, counting down.
TTTAATTAATTGGACTTAACTTTATATGGCAACTTTTATACAAAATTATACACATATAAGCCCATATGTTTGATTAAAAATCCTTACAATCTCTCGGCTATATTTGATATCTTAAAATTGTGTATTAACCTTATGAGTACTCAAAATTTTCTGTATGCATCCTCAAACAATCCGGTTTATCAATCATATCAACATGGGATCAAAGCGACTTTTGCTACATTTAACGTAACTAGACCCATCAATGGTCACATATGCTGATATAACCAAATGATATGGATCAAGCATGGATGTGTAGCATGGAAATTATAAGCAGTATGATCTTGGGATGCTTATTTCCAACTGGTCCAACCTTATGCTTTAGTGACATCAATCTTAAATAAGTTCAGAGACAAAATAAACCAAATATCTTAAAGCTGAAAATAACCTCGAACAAATCAACTAAAAATTGTATACAAAATGACAGTGAAAAATGTATAATATGAAAAGCATCTACAATACAAACTTCCACTAAAACTATATATCTTGAAAAGATACAACACCCTTATGAGCAATGTGTTGATGAAAGACCTTGGGTGGCACTCATTTAGTAAGCGAATAATTGTCCACTCTAAACTCTCTCTTTAACAATTAGGAACTTGATGTTGATGTCTTTCGACTTTGTTGAGCTCCTATTGTTATTGGAATATAACACTGCCGAGTTATTGTGACAAAATAACTTAAGTGGTTTTTCAATAGAGTCCATAATGCGCAGCCCTGTGATAAAATTTTGCAGCCATATCTTGTGGTTGGATGCCTCATAACATGTTATAAACTACGCTGCCATTGTGGAAGAAGCTACAAGTGTCTGCTTAGCACTTTTCTAGGAAATAGCTCCTCCAACAAGCAGGTAGATATAACCTGAAGTGGATCTTTTACTATCTTGGCATCCAACAAAATCGAAATTAGAATAACTAATGATCTCCAACTTATCCGATTTTTTGTATGTGAGCATATAATCTTTCGTTCTCTGCAAGTATCGCATGACTTGTTTGGCTACTTTTCAATGATCCAATCTCGGGTTACTTAAATATCTCCCAAGCATTCCAACAATGTACGCAATATCTAAACACGTACAAACCTGAGTATGCATTAGACTTCCTACAGTCGAAGCATAAGGAATCTTCTGCATTTCCTTAACTTCAAAGTCATTATTAGGACATTAAATTAAACTGAACTTATCTCCCTTAGACATAGGGGTATCACCTAGTTTATAATCCTGCAGGCCAAACCTTTTAAGTATCTTTTCGATATAGTTCTTTTGTTATAATCCAAGAATACCTCGAGAGCATTTTCGATATATCTAAATATCTAAAACAAAAGAGGTGTCCCTAAGATCTTTTATTTCAAAATTCTTTGACATAAATCTCTTGGTTTCATGCAATAAACCTATATCATTAGTGGCAAGCAATATGTCATCAGCATATAAAACCAGAAAAATGTACTTACTCCTACTGAACCTATGGTATATACAATCATCAGCCAAGTTCATCTCAAAACTGAACAAGTTGACAACTTAGTGAAATTTGTAATACCATTGACGAGATGCTTACTTGAGTCAATAGATGGATTTCTTTAGTTTGCAAATTGCATCTTCTAACGCAAAATTTTCTAACTACACCATATAAATTGTCTCGTCAATGTCACAATTAAGAAAAGTTGTCTTAACATCCATCTGATTTAACTCAAGATCAAAATGTGTCAATAATGCCATTTTTATCCTGTAAGTGTCTTTCAAAGAAACCAGAGAGAAAGTCTCTTTGTAATCAATGCCTTTTTTCTATGTAAAGCCTTTTGTGACAAGACGAGTCTTGTACCTTTCTGCATTGCCTTTCAAATCCTTCTTGGCCTTAAATATCTATTTGCAACCAATAGGTTTTGCACCTTCAAGCAATAATATAAGGTCCTAAATATCGTTGTCATTCATGGCATCAATCCACTTTTAAGAGTTAGAAGTTTCCATGACTTAGCAGAAGTTGATTGGATCATCTTTCACCATACCAATGTCAATTTCATGTTCTTGAAAAAATACAACATAATCATCTGGAATTGCACTTCTCCTCTCTCTAGTGGATCTCCTTAACGGCATAGGTTCTTGAGGTTGTAGAGTTTGTTCTTCTGAAACTAGTTAATGAACTTGGGGAGGAGTTTCCATAATATTGTCTTGATTCGGAATTGCTTCTTGAACAATGTTAGGAATGGAAACCTGACCCTGATCATTGTCAATAACAATTA
>JANSVA010000003.1:1682101-1693806 GCA_025504915.1 Erythroxylum reticulatum | reverse complement strand
ATTGTCTTGATTCGGAATTGCTTCTTGAACAATGTTAGGAATGGAAACCTGACCCTGATCATTGTCAATAACAATTAGAGGAATTTTACCGTATTTTTCTTCAAAAACAAAGTCTTTAATCCTTTTTGACCCCACAAATTCAAAATTCTCAAAAAATCAGATATTTTCCCTCTCAAAAATTGCCTTAGTGATGGGATCATAAAACTTGTAACCCTTAGATCTTTCAGAATATCTAATAAAGTAACAACTGATAGTCCTTAAATCTAGTTTTTTTTTCATTTATCCTCTAAATTCTTACCTTAGATGGACATCTCCGAATATACAAGTGCTTTGAACTAGGCTTTTTGCCAGTGCAAAGCTCATAAGAGGTTTCGGGATAGCTCCTGCTACCCGGTAAAGCTAACACAGACCAATGGAATGGACTTTGGCTACTTGGGTCCAAGCTATAAACTATATCCACATATGTTTTGACTTGTTCTTTAGCCTCCACTGTATACTATATCTATGTATGTTTTGATCGTTTTAATATTTAAGCTTACGAGACGTTATAAGTCATGAGATAGTCATTGTATTAGCTATAAAATTAACTGCAGATTATATTATTTTTGTATAAATTTTATCACTACTTTTTAAATTTTGGGTATAATATTGTAAAACTAAGAGATTTTTCAATTTTTTCAATTTTCTTTTTAAAAATTATAAATAATTTAACTAACTTAACAAATATTTAATAAAATTATATTTTGTCTGTTTAAATATCAAGTTAATATTGTCATGTGATTTTTATTTATTTAAACCAAATTATAATTATAATTATAATTATTATGCCACCGACCAACTGCTTAATTTCCAATAACCCTCACAAACGAAAAAACATGAACCCCATCGTCGTCAAGAATTTGAAATAATTGAAAAACCCTTCGTCTCTTTTTTCCAACAATTTTAAAACTGAATTGAATCGATCGATTTTAATCAAAATAAGTACAATCACAGGTCCAAATGCACTACCTCACCATCCTAATATACCCCATAAATCCCAGGATGAATCCTCCAGTGGCTGCATTTTACGAGACAACAATCAAATTAGTATGAATGTGATTTCATGTTTTCAGACGAGATTACTTCTAATTTACATGTATAAATATGTAAATGCACTTACTTGCATGAGAATGGGGAATTTGGATCAGGAATGTATGGGGATGATTGGCTATATACGGTGTGCCTGGAGCAAAGATTGGAGAGGGTGGTGGGTTGTCAATGACTGGTGTTGGGGGACTACCACCGCCAGTTGGAGTTGGAGGATAATAGCTGCCGCCACCACTCGCAGGAGTTGATGGTGTCGTAGGCACGCTTGGTGTACCGCAACTTCCACATTGTGGATTACGGTCTGGTGGTGGGTTCGCCGTTACCGGGAGATGGGGTTAATCGTGTGGGGTGGTGGCTTCCGTGAGAAGGTGGATTACCGCCTTAGCTACCTCCTCCGGACCCATGTGATGGCGTAGTTCCATGCGGAGGGCTTCGGTTTGAACCCCGTCATTTAAAAGATCAAAGACATAAACAACTGTTGTCAATTACCATGTCTTTGTATGTTAGGGAGCTAATTCACAAGTATTCACGATAGTCCATGACATGAAGGTACGAAAGAGACGTTTTTAGTTTCTATACTACAACGTATTACGTGCACAACAAACTTGCAAAAATTACCTACTGGCATGAGTGCTTAACCAAGTTCACTTGTGTGCTGTATATGTATTACTGTGTGTGTGAGTTAAGGACAGTACAGAGGGAGACGGAGAGACCAGAAGGCAGACTTCTTGCGTGTGGGTCTGGTGAGTAGCAGTTCTTCTAATCTTTGAAGGTATTTGCTATCATAGGGACGACAACCATGTTATGGAAGAATAAAATGAGCTCAAGCTTAGACCAGAAGGGGGACGTCAAAACATTGCATTCGATGAAGTTGCAATGTTTTTCCATCAACTTCTCATCTTCTTTTAGTGTGCTCTTTATGTCGCTTATTTTAGATTGTTTTTCGTAGCTTCAATGTCCATTTTTTTATTAGATTGCTTGTAGATGATGTGCGACATACGTATCATTGTTACACAAACTTACTCTGAAACCTGGAGACGATAACATCGATTCTGTTTTCAAGGATATCGATTTGAAAGTGTTACGTCACGCAGGTCAAATGGTTGAAGTGTTTCTTCCAGGAAGAATCAGATATAACTCAGTAAATATTATACTTCATAACCCATACTTTTGATTGAAGAATTCCAACGTATTTGGAGACTAGCCTGCAAATTGCTGCTAACGTACCTGTTCTTGACAAGAGCTTATGATGTTTATATCTACACACCATTTTGTGAACTGCTCAACAGACTTTTCACCTGTTCTTTGAGCACATCTGCTCATCAAATTCCGGTGAGTGAGATTTATGAATCCTGGGATTAAGAGAGAAAAACCTACGATACATGGGATTACAAGAAGAAACTCAAATCATTTATTTCCTGATGGAATATATGTACTCCGTTTGTTCATATCATCAACGCTTCTGGTTCTTCAGTGAACGATTCTACTTATGGCGTCAAGTTTCCTGTAACGTAAGCCATCTGGTTCTTATTATCACATCATCATCCCGACATAAACCATCAAAACCTAGTTGCAGTGTTCTCCACTAGTGCTCCTTCTACGTTGGTTCAGGATTAGCTGAATTCTACATAAGCTCACTTGATTCTCCTTCTTTATCAACGTTTATGATCATATATATGATCAAGTACTCTGGAATGAGATTGTGTGCTAGTTGTTTTAGGAGATTGCAGAAATGGAAGCGGTGAGGCAACAGACACTAGACTTGATTCATCAAAGACGAGTTCAATTCCAATTTTCACATGTGAATTAATGAACTCGGATTTTACATAATTAATATCATATACACTTCTCATATTTATTCTTAATTAATTTTTTTGAAAATGTAAACTAAGAATTAATAGATATTCTCTTTATAAGATGTGCTAATTGGAGACATCGTAGCTAGGATATATTTATCCACATTAATGAATATTATGAACATTACTTATAAACCGTATCCCGTAATTGTACTACATTTTCTGAGATTTGCTTCTATGCTCAATAATGGATATTACAAGGATGATATTTCCATATTATATCAATTAAATATGAAAAAACGAAGGGGTTAATTATTTCGCAAACTTTCCAAATTAATCTTCACACAAGTAGAGTAAATTTTGACAAATGCAAAATAACAAAGATACCGAAATTTGGTAACGCAGTTCGGCACACTCTGTCTACGTTTGCGGGGCCCTCACCCAGATTAATCACTTTCACTGTAGTTCAACAAAAATTACACAAGATTGATCTAACACCGTATCACTCAACCTATGTAACTATTCCATAATCTAACTACCCGTGAAAGATTTTCACACCCTGTAACACGACCAACTCGTGTTAACCTTGTCAAAGGATTTGTCTAACTATTTTTATTCAAGAAACAATAACAAATAAGTCAAAGAATGACAACTTCTCAGATCTAAAATTATTTAGCAATAGAACCAAGTTGCTGCACCAAAAGTTATGTATCCATCAACAATAATTCTTCTATATGGCGCAACCAAAAACCTTCCTCAAAGACCCAGGAAAATCAACAACTCCAATTGATATACATGAACTGCTTATTCAATATTAGCCGTGGAACAAAGTGCTATCAAATCAACACATACGCAGTCAGCCCAAAAACCAAAAAACAATGCAGAACCATTCACCGTAACCCACAAAAACTCACACAACTAATCAAGACAGCTATTTCACAAAACCAGAACACCCAAACTTGCGTAAACTACTAGACTGCTTCACACAAAGGATATATTCACATATCTTAATAGATTTCAAAGAATCCATTGAATATAGGAGGCATAATTGAAATTGACTACTTCAGAGATAAGACTATATATAGCAATAGACATCCTTTTTAATTACCACTGTAAATGCAATCTCCTATTCTTTTCATATATGTCCAATTTAAAGTGCCAAAACCAAATATGATACATATAAAATATATCCTAATAATCTCCACCTTTTTGGCATTTTTGTCTCAACTCTAAAATAACGCACAAATAGGTAGTAATAGAACATTTAGAGACATATAGAATATTGATGCTCCCCCTTAATGCAATATTCAAGTATATATTCCAAAGGCACAATCCAAGTCCAAACAATATAAGCCAAATCTGAGCAAACCAGGTAGGTCTCCCCCTTTGAGACAAAAGATGACAAAAAAACAATTAGGAGGCTCACAGAGAGTGGAGAACTTGGTGCTTCAATTGACGAATGGCTTTAGTAGTAGCTTGAAGAACACCTTCAAGTCGCTCAAGCTCAGAGAACAAGGCAGCATTAGGATTGACTGTGGACGTGCCCGAGGCATCCGAAGGACCCGAGGCAATAGACGGCAAGTCCACCACCCGTGGTTGCCGAAAAATTCTTGGAGAAATATTCATCAAGGGAACAATCTCCAAAATACTCGATTCAAGCTTAGGGACCTCATGGGAATACAGAAATTGGGAAATTAAACATGGAAAGTATAAGAGAGAGTGGGGCTTACTCTCAATAGGCAGCACTGAGTCGATAATGTGACGCCCAAGATTGAAGCGAACTCCCGTTCTGATAGCATAGAGAAGCTTGGCTTGGGCCAGATAAATTGTCACCACATGAGTACTTGGCATCTGATTAGTGACAATCAATTTGAACAGAACTAAGTATTTTTGAGTCAGCATGGAAGATCGGAGAGTAGAAGTTGATGGCCAAGCAGTAAGTTTGCTGCTAGTTAAGACTGTGGCAATCTGATCAGTTGAGAAGTCCCACTCATCATCATATAACGAATCAACAACCACATTGTCAAAGCTCAAAAACACATTCAGCCTAGTAGCATCAAAATTAATGACCTTCCCCCTCACATAAACAACACCAAAAGAGACAACATTCACATTCAGAATATCAATTGTCAAATTGGAATAGAACTCTTTTACCAGGACGGAGTCATAATGTTAAGGAAGCAGGGAGGCATGAAGTAGGGAACGTTCAGTAAGTAAAGTATGCAGACCATGACTTCGAAATTCATCCAAATTGATAGGTCGATCCATCACGACCCCAATATCAGACAAGATATTCCATTTCTGCTCAGCAGTTGAAGTAAAGAACTTGAAAGAAATCGCTTTGTCCACTGGCAGTCTGGCTGAGGGATGGAATCTAGGTGGTTGGACAGATTTGCTACATTTTATCTTAAAGTGCCTTATCAGAGCTGAAGGAGGTACTGGCTGTGGGACTGACTGAGTTGAAGGAGGTACGTCAAATTCTGACGAGGAGTCGTCTACTAAGGACTCAATCACTCTAGCAACATCATCAGGAGGATCATTTTGATCCTGGAGATAGGGGATATCAATCGGCACTGCCGAAGAGGATCTAGCTCCTATAAAGCTTCTGCCAGAGCCTAGAAGGGACTGCAAGCGACTAGATCGTCGCGTAGGAGCTGCTGATTTGTTCTCCGAAATTGGATATAGAAGCTTTTCTTTGTTTCTACCTATACTGCAATGTTGATTAATAAGACACCAGTAAGACATAAATTATAATGCCTAGATACCAACCCAATCAGTACAAATCCCAACAGGAAGTACAACTCAAGTGAAAGATCTCACCATAAATATACATCCGAAAATCAATTAAAATCATAGTCAATGAACTTGGAGACGTCAGAATCACGTCAACTCAGATTCAATACAAAGGATATCGAAACAGTAGTAACCCACACGGTTAATCAGATAGTTCGCCAGAAATCACAGACTCGAGCACAACACAGGAAAACTAATAATGGCTTCAACTTCAAGAACAACCCAACCAGTTGATAAAGGGAGAAGAAAATTCAATACCATATGAAAGGCACCACCGAGGAGCAAGGATGAAAGGGAAAGTGGTAGAGGAGTTGCACCACCAAAGGAATGAGATGCCCACACCGTGGAGACTAGGAGGTTGAACTTGCTTTGCATGTTGGAGAGATGCGGTGACAGTAGATAGAAGAGGAAGAGAACAAATTACGGATTTAAATCCCTTACTAAAGAAACTTTGTGTTTTTTGTTTTTTTAATATATAAATAATAATAAAAACAAAAACTAATAAGAAGAGACACAAAGTCCCAAGGTTCCTCTAAGTTGTTTGAACCTTACCGCATCAAGAGGTTTTGTGAAAATGTCCGCTAACTGCTTTTCAGTAGATATATGATATAGAATGACTGTCTTGCTCTCTACGAGCTCTCGAATAAAGTAATGTCAAAGATCAATATGCTTCATCCGGGAGTGCTGAATAGGATTCTTCAAAATATCGATCGCACTTTTATTGTCACATAAAATTGTTAACTCTTTCTGATCAATCCCATAATCTTCTAACATTTATTTCATCCAAAGCAGCTGTGAACAGCAACTACCTGCGACTATGTATTCAGCCTCAACAGTCGAAAGTGAGATGGAATTCTGCTTCTTGCTATACCAAGAGATCAAGTTGTTTCCCAAAAAGAAAGAGCCCCCTGAAGTACTTTTGCGATCATCTAAGTTTTCAGCCCAATCCGCATCACTGTATCTAGCTAGATAAGATGTTGAGTCCGATGTATACTAAATCCCAAAATCTGATGTTTTACTTACATATCAAAAAATCCTCTTGACAGCTGTCATATGTGCTTCTTTTGGATTTGATTGATAATGAGCACATACGTCAACACTATAGCAGATATCTGGCCTACTAGCAGTCAAGTACAATAAGCTGTCAATCATGCTTCGATATAAACTTTCATCAACACTTTTCCCATTCTCATCTTTGTTTAATTTCATTGAGCTACTCATGGGTGTTCTTGTATGTCCTGCTTTCTCAAGACCAAACTTCTTTATTATGTTGCTAACATATTTTGTTTGCGATATAAAGATTCCATCCTTCACTTGTTTCACTTGCAAACCTAAAAAGAAGCTTAACTCACCCACTATACTCATTTAAAATTCATACGTCATCAGCTTGACAAATTCTTTAACCATTTTTTGATGTGTAGCGCCAAACACGATATCATCCACATAAATCTGAGCTATTATAAAATCCGATTTACACATTTTAATAAACAAGATTTTATCAACATTACCTCGTTTATACTTTGCTTGATAAGATACTGAGCGAGTCTTTCATACCACGCCCTCGATGCTTGTTTTAGGCTATAAAGTGCTTTCTTTAGTTTATAGACATAATCGACATGAGCTGAATCAATAAAACTTTTTGGTTGCTCCACAAAGACTTCTTCCTGTATAAATCCATTCAAAAAAGCGCTCTTTACATCCATCTGGTAAAGTTTAAAACCTTTAAAATAAGTTATGCCCAATAGTAGTCTAATCGATTCAAGTCGTGCCACAGGTGCAATTGTTTCATCGAAATCTATTCCTTCCACTTGAGAATATCCCTGAGCTACTAACCTTGCTTTATTCTTGGTAACATTACCCTTTTCATCTGTTTTATTCCGAAACACCCATTTTGTACCAATTACATTTGTAGCCGGTAGTCTTGGCACTAGTTCCCACACATCATTCCGTACAAATTGAATCAACTCTTCTTGCATAGTTGTTGTCCAGCATTCATCTTGTAGTGCTTCTTTGACATCTCTTGGTTCAAGTGAGGAAGTATAGCATAAGCATCCTTCAAGTTCTCTATAATTGACCTTTTTCTCTCTCTTGTTCTTCTTCTTTCACTCATATCCTCAATAACATTTTCTTCTGGATGATTTCTTCGGATTTGAGATGAAGAGCCTCGGTTCAAATTATCTTCTAGGGAGTTAACTGCATCATCATCAGAAGTAACTAAAAACTCTCCAGTTTCTGCAGTTACTTCCTTAACAGTAACTAACTGCAAATCACTTTCTGCAGCTGCTCCATCTGCAATAACTGGTTGTAACTCACTCTCTGCATTTACTTCATCTGCAGTAACTAACTGTAAATCTGGGGTTTTTCTATCTTCATCCACATGATCACTCATCAAGGATGCATCCTCTATTACAACACTGATGGATTCTTGCATTTTCCTTGCTCTTTGATTATAAACTCTATAGGCTTTACTATGAGTTGAGTATCCAATAAATACTCCTTCATCACTTTTGATTTCAAATTTTCCAAGTTGCTCATGGTCTCAAAGAATATAGCATTTTCTTCCGAAGATATGAAAATAGCTTACATCTGGTTTCTTTCTTATCTAAAGCTCATATGACGTCTTGTTTAGGAAGTTTCGAAGATACAATCTATTGCATATGTAGCAAGCTGTCTTCACCGCTTCAGCCCAAAATCTCATAGACATTTTGCTTCCATTTAACATAGATCTAGCCATTTCTTGAAGTGTTTTAAAATTTTTCCTCTCTACAACTCCATTTTGTTGTGGAGTTTTGGGTGCTGAAAATTATTGTGAGATGCCATATTTATCACAAAGCTCATTAAAGCTTGCATTTTCAAATTCTCTTATGTGATCCGATCGAATTCTCAATATCGTCAAGTTTTTCATATTCATCACCTGCACACATAGACTCCTAAAAGTCTTAAACGCATCTGATTTTTCTTTCAAAAATGCTACCCAAGTATATCTTGAATAATCATCAACACAAGTTAGAAAATATTTCATTCCACCAATACTCTTATATTATATTGGCCCAACCAAATCCAAGTGAACCAATTTAAGTATATGAGATGAGGTAACATATCTAACCTTTTTGTGTGACACTCTCTACTGTTTTCCCATCTGGCACGCACTGCAAATTGATTTTCCTTCTTTGTTCATTTTGGCTAAACCCCTCACGACCTCCAATTTTGTCAATTTGCTTATAAGATCAAAATTCACGTGTCCAAGCCTTTGATGCCATAAATCAATACTATTTTCATGAGTAGCCAAATTACATGTAGTCATGACTTATAGCATGTAACAGTTGTCGGCCGATCACTTGCCGCTCACGATACATTCGCCTTGTTCAGTAAGTACCCTGCGTTCATCACTTGTGAATTTAACTAACAAACTATCATCACATAGTTGGCTTATACTTACCAAATTTACTTTCAAACCATCGACATGAAGCACATTCTTGAGAGGAGGTAAACTATCCATACACAATGTTCCTCTATCGATCATAGAAGCTTTCTTTCCATCTCCGAAAGTTACATGACCATCCATACAGGTCTGATAATTAGTCAAGTAGGTCTTTTCCCCCGTCATATAACGTGAACATCCACTATCAAAATACCAACCATGTTGTTACGTTGCCTTCATTGATGTACGAACTACAAGAGCTTGCAATTCACTCTTTTTTACCCAAGAAGATTTAGATGCTGAGGATTGATGTTGAAATTTTTGTGAAATGTGTATACTTTTCCGGCCTTGCCTTCTTTCAAATAACATTTATAACAACTAATAACACCTTTGCCTTATATGCCCAATCACCCCACAAAAATGACATGTGGGTATAAATCTATGACTCTTTTTCGGTGCTTCTACTTCTTGGGCTGATCTGAATATGTCAAAGTTTCCTTCATTAACTTTCGAACACTCACCTTTGTAACTGATGCCTTCAAAATTCCCTTTAGCCCTACCGATTTCAATCAGTTTATCAAGTTTTTCGGTGCCTCCATTCAACATCCTCAATCCCTTTTCTGTATTTACCAATTTCATCCTAGCTTCACCAAGCTCATCTAAAGTCAACATCAGCTTCTTTTCTAGTTTTTGTACGGTATTTTTCAGGCAAAGATTCTCTTCCTTCAATCTTTCATTCTTTTTATGCATTTTCACCCATTTTTCATACAAAGCCTTGTAATCCTCATAAATATCCCTATTTTTATCATCAAGACCACTTCTGTCACTATCATAGTTTGATGTAGAATCCCGAGTCGAACTAATTTCAAAATCTTCAAATTTTTTCTCTGTTCTGCTGTCAGTTACTTCCTTCTCAGTTACTGTTAAACAAGTAACTGGACTTTTGCTGTGTAATGCAACTAATGCAGAATTGTTTGATATTTCTTTTTCACTGCCAAAATCACTTTCAGAATCATTTTCACTCCAGGTGGTTGTGAAGGACTTTTCTCTTTGTTTCTTCAACGTGTTAGCACATTCAGATTGAATATGTCAAAATCCCTAACATTCATCACACTGAATTCTTCTTTCCTTTCGTTCACCTCTTTGAGCCTTGACTTATTGTCTTCGGTTATTACTTGATGAACTTCCACCATATTGTCTAGAGTCGGGTCTGTCCTTTTTCATTTTTTTTAGCCATTTGCTAAAATTTCGAGTGAGTAAAATCATGTCTTCATTCTCATCTGACTCATCTTCTACATTTTTCACACTTTTTCTGGCTTCCAACTGCAGTGCCAATCCTTTGCTTCTTTCTTGCTTACCTTTTAAGAGATGCATCTCAAAATTTGTGAGAATGCCAATGACTTTTTCCAATGACAGATTATCAATGTCATAAGCCTCTTTTATTGCTGCAATTTTTGGAATAAATCTCGGTGGCAGCGATCTCAGTGTTTTCTTGACCAGTTTCACATTAGAGTACTTCTTTCCCAATTGATGAGCTTGATTTGCAATGTCTCTTAATTTTTCATGAAATTCTCCGATAGTCTCATGCTCATTCATCTTCAGCTCTTCAAACTGCACAACTAACATTTGTAGTTTTGATGCAATCACATATTTTGATCCTTCATGAATGGTTTGCAATACATCCCAGGCTTCTTTTACTGTTTCACATGCTGAAATCATTGAGAACCATCCTTCATCAACAGCATTGAATATCGCACGCATTGCTTATGAATTCCCCAGTGCACTTTCTTCTTCCAGTCTAGTCCATTCAGATGGATCTTTCTGAATTGCCTCTCCTTTATCGTCAATGATCATTGGTTGAGTCCAACCGTGTACTACCGAACGCCTGGCTCTCATCCCCTAAGCTTGAATAAAAACTTTCATCCGGGATTTCCACGCTGGGTAATCAGAGCCATCTAACAATGGTGGTCTGGTAATTGATGTTCCTTCTCTTGTAACCATGTTTGCAAATCTAGGATCTCCACCAACTTGCTACCAAGTTCTGAATCAGTGACCTTCTCTCTGATACCAATTGAAAAAAAGGAGTTAATTATTTCGTAAACTTTCCAAATTAATCTTCACACAAGTAGAGTAAAATCTAACAAATGCAAATTAACAAAGACACCGAAGTTTGGTAACGCAGTTCGGCACACTCTGCCTACATCTGCGAGGCCCTCACCTAGATTAATCATTTTCACTGTAGTCCAACAAAAATTATACAAGATTGATCTAACACCGTATCACTCAACCTACATAACTATCCCACAATCTAACTACCCGTGAAAGATTTTCACACCCTATAACACGACCAACTCGTGTCAACCTCGTCAGAGGATTTGTCTAACTATTTTCGTTCAAGAAACAATAACAAATAGGTAAAAGAACGACAACTTCCCACATCTAAAATTATTCAGCAATAGAACCAAGTTGCTGCATCAAAAGTTACTTCTCCATCAACAATAATTCTCCTATATGGCGCAACCAAAAACCTTCCTCAAAGACCCAGGAAAATCAGCAACTCCAATTGATATACATGAACTGCTTATTCAATATTAGCCGTGGAACAAAGT
>JANSVA010000003.1:1663253-1677890 GCA_025504915.1 Erythroxylum reticulatum | reverse complement strand
GGCTTTCTTTGCCACTCAACCCACTTCAATGGAGCCCTCACAGGTACTTGCCTTTCTCGTTTGTTTTTGTGTTTGATTTGGGCAGTTTAGTTGCTTGGCAGAACCTCTTGACGACTAACTGATTCTGGTTTTCCCCTTTTCTGTAATCATTCTGTGCAGTTCTTTGATGGCTTGGATGATTACGGAAGTGAGTTGATTTTCCATCTCTTGTGCTTTTACTTGGATAGCTTTTGATCTTCGGTCTATATCTGAATTCCCCACTTCTTAGATGCATGATTCTGAACTAGGAATGTTGTTTCAGATCCTCGAAGCGGTGGGGAATTCAACAACGACTGTTATAGAGGAAGAAAGTCATCAATTGAGAAACAAAATATGACTAAGAAGCAGACCACAAACGTGGTAGCAGAGGGCAACAAGAGTGAGCTAGTGAAAAGACAAGTAGCTCCCATGGAGCCAGCTAAGCCATTGAACAATGATTCTGGACCTGAAAGACCTCGAAAGACAAGTGTGGAGAACAATGCAAGTAATCAATTAAAGTCTCAGACAAAATCCGAAAAGATTACAAACCAGAGAAAGCCTTTAAGTGTTCAACAAGATGTAAGCATAAAATTTAAAGCAGGTCCTTGTATGAAAATTTAATGCAGTTTGATCATAGGGATTCTAATTTTATCTTGTCTCTGTTTTTTGTTTTCAATTAGAAAATTAAGTGTTCGGAGGAAGCTGCTGTCGACATGAAACTTGAAGCCACCAAGAGAAAACTTCAGGAGAGTTATCAACAAGTTGAGAATGGTTGGTGTTCTCCTTGAAATGCTATACATGATCTTATCTTAGGTTATTTATGTCAATACAGATTTAGTTTAGATCAACTCAATCATTAACTATGCTTTCATAGAGGATGTTTATTTCATTTTCTTTTCCGATCTTTGTCAGAGGATGAAGAATGATTCCAACTTGAGACTGACTTAAATGTCATCTCTATTAATTGGCTATTGATAAGAATATTCTGCTTTCTGCTTTAACAGCAAAGAGGCAGAGAACAATCCAAGTCATGGATTTGCATGACCTCCCCAAGCAAGGACACCATAAAAATCCACACGGAAGACTTGGAAATAATAACAGGCATTGGGCACATGGCCGGAGGTAGCTCTTACTTTATAGCCGACTGGAGTTCTGGTAACATCTCCAGCTACCTGTCATCAGTACATCATCACAATGACTCTGTGGTAACATGGAATCCAAGCATTGATCTTAATACAAAGTGGGACTATTCTGCACTGAAAGGGAAACAAACATTTGAAACAGTTTTTCCATGTTTAATACGTTCAGGTCCAGAGGCAATTGTTTCATTAGAATTCATGCTGGTTAGGATTCTTAACTTGATATTTTGGATTAACAATGTGTAGAGAAACCTTGACCTGCGCCAGCAAGCTTGGTCTCTTTCCCACCTTTCAGAAAAGATGAGACCTTTGCACAGAATAATTTCTTGCCATTGATCTCGATCTGTAAACCTCGTCTTCTGAATGTACAAGAATGTCAAAAAGTTCCTATTAGCTTCTCAACTTTGCTTTTCATACTTTTGTCTAATGTCTACAGTACTAAAATAAGATAAAAGAACAGAACAGTTCCAGCCATTACTATGAACTCATCGAAAAGATTATGAATTTCGTAATTTTACAAGCACCAGCTTGAAATGTAATGATGGTCCCTAACTTTTCGAGAAAATTAAATACAAGAATTTCAGACACAAGTAGGGTTTGAACTTTTAAGGTCTCCTTTGTCGGCAGATGATGAGGACTTTTGACCACAACCCACTTCCTCATCTCTCCTCTACTTCCTAAAACACGCTTGCTTCTTAGCTTTACCAAGAAACACACACGCACACAGATTCGAAGTTATGGGGTAGAGAGAGTACAAACTACAGAACAGCAAAACTTACGTAGTTAGAACGACTACTTGACACATGTATTGTCTTGTTGTCGCACCTGTTAGGTTGTGCGTTACGTTCTGGTGGCCAGTCAATGAAATATCAGATTCTATACTCTTCTTCAATTAAAAAGAAGCTGTTGCTTGCTTTCTGAAAGAACCTTATCAGAACTTTGTGTATTTATTTGTTTTTGTGACGGTTCAACAAATCATCAAAAGGCATATATTTTTTGTAAGGTCATTTGCTTAGCTCATGCACGAGGCAGAAGGAGATACAGACATGGAGAATGAGTTCAACGGATGAAGACACTATTCCTAAATATATACATACTAAATGGATTTTTGTAAATAAAATTCAATTTCAGAAGTTCATGAAACTCACAAACTAAATATTTATTTAGTTTTTAATTTTTCTTTTTTTAAAATTTCAAGTACAATGTAATAAAATTAAAAATAGCATTTGGTGGAGACAAGCGGCAACAGGGGAAGCGGCAACGGGGGAAGCGGCCACGTGCTGTCGACGCACTAATATAAGCGCCTGGGAAAATCAACCTGAACTGAACGTTGAGTGGACAATCCCGCTTGGATGCTTTGGATTGTTGAAGCCGATCTAACACAACGCGTGTCTCTGTATGACTTTTCCCAGCCGTCACTATAGCGCGTGGGCCCACGAATTTGTGGCCGCACTTGATGCACCACATACTCTCCCCTCTACTTTGTCATCCAATTTTGTCCGTTAAAAAATTCTACCCATTTTACCTATTTAATGACAAAAATTTTAAACTTATTAATTATTTTATTCATTTTTTAATTTTACGATTTAATTTATTTTAATAATTTTTATAATCAAGTATCGATTAATTTATTAATTAATTAAAAGTTTTTATAAATTAATAAATTTTTATAAATAAAAAATTAATAAAATTTTATTTAATGAATTAAACTTTAATTTTTTATAAATAAGGAAATTCTTTTTAATTATATTTTAAATTTTTAAAATTTATTCAATTTTTAATCAGTTTAATAATCATATAATATAATTATCCAATTTTGACATTAAAAAATTCTACCTATTTTACCTATTTAATTATAATTAATTATTTGGTTTAACTTTTAATTTTATTATTTGATTTATTTTAATAATTTTGCTGTTAAATATCGATCAATTTATTAATTAATTAAAAAAATTGTAAATTAATAAATTCTTATAAATTAAAATAAATAATTAAATTTTTATTTAATAATATTTTTCAATTAAACTTTAAAAAATTTTATTGCTACGGTCAATTTCTTTAATTATATTTTAAAATTTTCAAATTTATTCAATCTTTAGTCAATTAAATTTTTTAAACTTCAATTCTTTTATCTTCCTAGTTTATCTTTCGGTCTAATTTTTAAAATATTAATTTTGACTCTTAATTTAGCTACTAACTTTTTCTAATAAGGTATAGAAATATATGAAATTGATAAACTTCTTGTTGTTTTCCATGACCATTCATTCAGGCCATGAGAATGGCTTCTTGACTTGAGAATTGTTTCTCTCGAACTACATCGACCAATAGAACATTCAGAGAACAAACAAAATAGAAATCATCATTGGAACGTGATGTTGTTTAAATACTCAGATTGATTGAAGGGGGGCTTAGGCTTAAGAGTATCTTATGATTTCCCAACTACCACAAGGCAACTAAAAACTCGTCTCGAGAAGTGAATTATTGGCCATTATATTGCAAATTTCAATTTCAAAATCCTTTTTTTTTTTACTTTTTTGAATGGGAAGTATTTTTCATATAATTTTCTTGACAAGAGTGACAAATTAATATGAATCTAACCCATCTAAGTTTTATTTGTCAATTTCAAGTTTAATTTTAGACATTCAAATTCGTTTGAAGTCGAGTTTGATATTTTTCAAACTCAACCCATCATAATTGAAAAAATCGAAGGAGTATTTGTTTCGCAAACTTTCTAATTTATCTGTAGTTAGTTATAAGGTTTTGTCATAATTACTTATAATTGTATCTGTCGGTTATTAGATATAAAGTAACTGTATTAGCAACTGTTAATCCTTCAGCATACACGAAAACAAAAAAATAAATATGAAATTAAAAACAAATCAGTACCGAAATTTAGTAACACAGCTCGGCATTCTTTGTCTATGTTTGCGGAGTCTTCACCTAGCTTAATTATTTCACTAACAACAATAGTTTTATACAAGACTTTACTGAGCCGCTACCATTCAACCCTTGAGACTATATCTTGTCCTCACTACTCGTGAAAAAAGTTCACAACTAATAGTATGACCGCTCGTACTAATCTCAACAGAGAATTTTCTCGATCAGTCTTTAATGATAACGAAACAAAATAAACAACTCAAGTGATTAAACAAAATTTAACATAAACAATAACACTTGAGAAAGAATAAAGAAACAACTTTCTTATAGATTCAGTTATACCGAAACAGACCTGAAAGTTGTCGTCACAAATTATGGGTTGATCCATGCAAACAACAGTATTAATTAATAGTTACAGGATGAAGATGTCAAGGAGACTTAGGACCAAATCTTTTAAATAACTCATCCACCAAGAAGGCAATGGAAAGCATCAAATTAAAGCAACAGATATCTCTTAAAGCAGCAAAAATCTAACACATTTTGTCCACAACCACTGGACTGTAGCACATGGTCAGCATATAAGAATATGAAATTTTATAATTGTATCCTTCTTTCTATGCATCTTTTGATCATTCCTTTTTGCTACTTGAATCAAAATTGGTCAAAAGTAAGGGCTAGTCATGCCAACATCCTTATCTAAGGAACACAAAAATAAAGTTCCTTTCCAATTTGCTATTATGTTAGTGAATGTGTCAAAAAAGATAGACTATTTTGTAACTTTTCTATCACTTTGCTTTGCTCATAAGGATAGAAACTCTTTGATTGCATGACACATCCTCTCAAGATCATTAATTCATGCAAGGGAAGCGCTTAACGGTTTAAACACATGTGTTCCAATTTCATCAATGTAAGCAAACTTTGTCTTTAGTCCTTTTGATTACCCTTTCTTGCTTCCATATCCTCTTACCCTCCAACTATACAAGTTGATTTGTCCAAATAATAACAAAGGTGATGAAAGCACAAAGTAATCCCTTCTTAACAATTTCTTTTAATTAAAAAAATTTATCGTCACTATTTTTATAAGAATCGCGTATTTTAAAAAAATTATTTGACCAGTTAATGACTCAAATTTAGGTGACATATTTGATTTAAATAAATAATTTGACTTAAATAACATATGTTAATTCTAAACCATCATTTTAAAAATTCACTATTTTTTTAATATATAAGAATTACAATAACACATAAATCACCCATTTCAGAAAAATTATTTGACGGACCAATAACTCAAATTCAAGCAATACACTTAATTTAAATGAAGAATTTGATTTAAATAACATTTATTAATCTTAACATATCTTCATTTCTAATTAATCATCCATTTAAAATTAAATTTATTATAACTCTTTTTACTAGGATTTGAACTTTAACTTTTTAAATCAGAACGTTCTTAAAAATAATTAACCTCAACAAGCAGCAAAATTTGCTTCAATGGTACTTCAACTTGCATTAGAACATTTATGGAGTATATTCACTTTGTAGAGTCGAGATCAAAGTTGGTCTGACACCTACATCTGTTGGGAAAGGGAAAGGTAAAAATGTGCCTTTCTAATCCTTCTTTTCGGTGTAGTGACAACACTTGAATGGATGACAGAACCAGATTCTCGCAATAGACACCACATTATAGTAACTATTCTTCGTATTTTTAAGCTTTTCTTGATTCATTGGTAGTGACATAATATCTAGAATGTCAATTTTTATAGATTTGAGAAATATTCATTAGGTTAGAAACATATTTTCTTTACCAAAAAAATTAATATTTTAAAAACTAAACCGGGTTTAACAGCAAAAATTTTGAATAATCGGTTTTCAATTTTTTAGTTTAATAATATTTTTTATTAAAATTTGATTATTTTACTAATTACTCGGTTAATTTTTATAAATTAATTGATTTTTATAACATAAATAAATCGATTAATTTTCATTTAATAGTTTCTATTTCCAATTAAACTTTAAAATTATTTTTAGGCAAAAATAGTCTATTTCAATCATTTTTTAAATTATTTAATTTATTTATCTTTTAACTAGTTTTATGACAGTCTAATACCAATTAAACCTTTTAAACATTAAACATCTTGTATTACTATATTAATTTTCAGTCTGATTTCAAAAACATTAGAATAAATATATGAATAAACAATTAAATCTAATATTCATTTATAATTATTACCTTTTAAATTAATGAATATTAAAATACAAATCTTAAGTTTATTAAAACAAAATATTTAAATTTTTGGATTTTAACTTCAAATAAACTCTCAATTATTAATTGAATTTACCTCTTTAACAACTTATTATATGAATACTATTGAGGTTAGAACAAACTTTACTAGCTTCGTCTATTTCATAACTAACCCCTCCATTGAAGAAATGATATGATTAACATTGAGAAATGAAGGTAATTGATGAGCATCGTTTAAGGAATTAACTGATAATGAAATGTTGTTCATAGTAGTTGTAGGTGTGAAAGAAGTTTTAGAACAGAGTAGTAGACAGAAAGCACAATCAAAGTCTCTCAAAACCCTCAAACCTCCAACACCGGCCACTTTGGGGATTCATTAGAACAACAGAAGCAACAAAGTCAAGTTTTGTTGGCATTTTTAATGCAATCCAGTCCCTCTCCTGCAACCACCGAATTGACGAGTATACTAAGTAGCAGTGTTTTAAATTTTGGAGTAGAAGTTAAATTAGTAATTAGATAAAAAGTTTAAATTTTAATTAATATTAAGCGGATTAAATAAAATTTAAAAATTTAAAAATTGATTTAAAAATTATTTTTAATTTTATAAAACTGAAAATTTAAAACTAAATCAAACTTGAAATTTAGAAATGCATTATCATTCATATAAAGATTTATTAATGCTAACATTATTAATATTTATTTATCTTTTGTAAAAATATTAATAATAAATATGTACTTCTGTTCAAATCCTAATCGGTATACCTTCCTACCTCCAATAACTGAAATTCACTCCTAATTGCGTAGTCTTTGAAACGATCCAGTGGAAGGACTTGCAAAGGACCTGGCCGAAGACACTTCAACATGGGCTTGTAGCCAGTAAAAATACAAGCCTGTCGGGCTTGGTATTTGGAAATGAGTCCCAAATCAATCAGATTTAAATATCTAAATCTGAGTTAAATCAAACTAATTTGATTTTTCAACTTTAACAAACTCGAACTAGATTCAAACTAAATAGGTAAAAAGGGACTGAATTTATTCCCAAAAAGACTAGAATAATAAGAACTGGAGGAAGGGAAACGCTACAGAAGAGCAAAAGCAGAAAAACAAGATGGATGATTGGTTCACATCACAAGATGGATGCTACAGAAGAAGAGATTTATAAACCATACATAACAAACAAAATGGGCATCCAATCACAACTACTTCCCAGAATGTGTGCATATCCGACAACGCTTTTGCCCTCCCCACCACTACTCATCCTTATTAACCAGGAGCACAAAAGAAAAATAGACATTCTTCTTAACTCTCCTAGTACAACAGAACTACGAAGCTCGTACTCTTCTTTCCCAAGCACATGATACGTCAGAGAGAAGCAACAGTTGGGTACAACACTTCACAGATGCTCTGCTACGTCGTCTTCCTCATCCTCATAATCACCCTCCTCGTCGGCAGTAGCATCCTGATACTGTTGGTACTCGGAGACAAGATCGTTCATGTTGCTTTCTGCTTCAGTGAACTCCATTTCATCCATTCCCTCACCGGTGTACCAGTGCAAGAAAGCCTTTCTCCTGAACATAGCAGTGAATTGCTCACTCACTCTCCGGAACATTTCCTGGATGGAGGTTGAGTTTCCGATGAAAGTGGATGCCATGGAGAGCCCCATTGGAGGAATGTCACAGACGCTGGATTTCACATTGTTCGGGATCCATTCAACGAAGTAAGACGAGTTCTTGTTTTGGACATTAATCATTTGCTCATCCACTTCCTTGGTGCTCATCTTGCCACGGAACATGGCAGATGCTGTGAGGTAGCGACCGTGCCTCGGGTCAGCAGCACACATCATGTTCTTGGCATCCCACATTTGTTGAGTCAATTCAGGGACCGTCAAAGATCGGTACTGTTGAGAGCCTCGTGAGGTCAAAGGAGCAAAACCAACCATGAAGAAGTGCAGACGAGGGAAGGGGATGAGATTCACAGCAAGTTTTCTGAGGTCAGAGTTGAGCTGTCCTGGGAACCTGAGGCAGCAAGTGACTCCACTCATGGTTGCAGAGATCAAGTGATTCAAATCACCAACTGCAGCGAAACCAAACATTAGAATAATTGGGTTAGTAGTTTGAGTTGGGAAAAATCAATGAATTAGTTGAGAATATGGCTAATTTGTATGCAAATGGGTTTTAGTGAACCAACTGCAACTAGAAACAAGAACTAGAGGATTCAAAATCTACGTAGCTCAAAACCACTTACAGCTAGGGGTAGTCAATTTTAGAGTCCGGAAGCAGATATCATATAAAGCCTCATTGTCCAAGACCATGCACTCATCTGCATTCTCAACAAGCTGATGAACAGAAAGAGTAGCATTGTATGGTTCAACAACCGTGTCTGAGACCTTCGGGGATGGGAATACAGAGAATGTAAGCAACATTCTGTCCGGATATTCCTCACGAATTTTTGATATCAACAAAGTACCCATTCCAGAACCAGTACCTCCACCAAGTGAGTGGCAGACTTGGAAACCTGCGCAAATAAAAGCATGAGCAAATAAATGTTTAGTCCACAACTTTTGACTCAATTTCAAAGTTATATGAGATTGTAAAACTAAAAACGCATCACCATCATGCAGACACTTCAGGACATAACACATCAGTAAAACCAAGTGTATGTGTCAGGAATCTGCGCACATACCTTGAAGGCAGTCGCAATTCTCAGCCTCCTTCCTAACAACATCAAGAACAGCATCAATAAGCTCAGCACCCTCAGTGTAATGTCCCTTGGCCCAGTTGTTACCAGCACCAGATTGTCCAAACACAAAGTTATCAGGCCTGAATATCTGCCCGTAAGGTCCGGTTCGAACACTGTCCATGGTGCCTGGTTCCAAGTCCATGAGCACTGCACGAGGAACAAATCTCCCACAAGAAGCCTCATTGTAGTAGACATTGACACGCTCCAATTGGAGATCTGAGTTCCCAACATACCTCCCAGTTGGGTCTATACCATGTTCATCACAAACAACCTCCCAAAATTTTGAACCAATTTGGTTCCCGCACTGTCCACCTTGAACATGAAGGATCTCTCTCATCTTTTCTGTATTACCAACAAACAATCACAAATAAGAACTAAATAAGTTTCACTTCAAACATTCAACAAATTTAATTAATAACATTAAACAACAAATCATCACAAAAAAGTTAATCAAGCTTAATCTCAGTAAAACAAACTAGTTAATCAAGAAATTCAAACGAAAACAACCATCAATAAATTACATATCATTGACGGAATTTTTTTTTTGGAAGATGGATGTTTCAAACAGCAACGCATTCTTGCAATTAGGTCCCAAACAAAAGGCTTCACACACTTCACTGAACTGTCAGACACAGTACACATTAACAGTTCCGACTGGAAACTGCACAGATCAGAACTAGGTTCGATACTAAGTTGAACTGCACAGATCTGAACTGAGTTCGCCACTAAGAAGTAGAACTGAAGTTCAACAAGCGACTCAGAAACTAAAGCAGATGTACATAACCGAGCAAAACCAAAGTTTTATGCTTCGAATCGCATTATCGGTTAAAAGCGATTATGTATCTAGTTACATTACACTCGAAACGGAGTAAAGAGATCAATATTACCAGAAAAGAAAAATAGAAACAGATTCACTTTAACATTTCCACTCAAAATAAATTATGCAAGCAAACACTACAAATAAGCCAAGATCTATGAGCAAATATACAACATATTTCAACATTGCTAAAATAGATCTTAAAAAGATACATAGACAATCTGAACTTTAAACTGTAGATCTAGAGATGGAGAGGGAGACCGTACCTTAGATTAGAAAGAATTTCAAATTTCAAAAATCTTTTGAGAGAGACCTGCGAAAAAGTGAAGAGCCTGGAGAGGACTTATATAGTTGGGAGTGAGTGTGGGGTGAGATCGGACGGTTCGTGTTTGTTCCCTCCTATTTTATTTGGATCCGCTCCGTGCCGTTGGATGCGTACAACGGACGGTTCAGATTGTGATTTGTTTAGTTTCTATGATTGCGGTTTATGTTTTTAAATTTTGAGTTTAAGTCTTAGAGAGACCAATTTGCCCCTCTGTTTGGAATTGCTGGGCTGGCCTTTGACATTTTGGTTGAATAGATTTTGACAAATGTTCTGCAACTCATATCAAGATTTTAAATTAGTAATTATTATTTATATTTATTAGTTCTTGTATTTAAAGTCAGATAAATTAGTTAAATTTATGTATGTCAAATAGTAAATTCGCATTACGAGTAGGTGTCTGCTTAAAATACGAGTAAACGGCGTCGGAGATACTTCTGGCATAGTGGTGTTGTCGGGCCAGCCGATCTAGTTTAATTCAACTTCATAGTATCCAATGCAACCACCCGCACATGAAATCGCGTGCGAACAACCAAGTGGACATTATTAATGCATTTTTTTAAGAGGTAAAGGCAAAGGCCTCTTTTTTTTTTTACTTCAATTTTAAAAAATTTTCCAAATTTTTATTTTTAATTTATTTGAAATTTTATTTAATTAATTAATTTTTAATTTTGATTATGATCAATTAAATTTGATTTAAATTAATAATTAAAGATAATTATGATAAATTATATTTATATTAAATTTAATTGATTTGATTTAAATTTAAATTTTTGATTAAAATATTATATAATTAGTATTTAGTTATTTTTTATTATATCGATATAGAGCAGGTAAAGTAGAGTTGAATCAAAAAGGACAACACAATACTGTGGTTAAGAATAAACAGAAAGCAAAGTGACACGAGATGAGGCTTTGTTTTCAATCACAAATGCGACATGTAACCTGCCGTTTTTGCAACCTAAATTTTTAATTTTCTTATTTCAAAAACCAAAGACTTCGTGCGATAACAAACTTTGGTCATGTTTGAGGATCAGCATATTATATTATCTATTAGTTGATTTAATTAATGGTTAGTTAATAGTAAATTATATTAACTAATTTGACCAACAGATAACAACAATTGTTTATTAAAAATATTTGATAAAATTATTTATTTAATATTAACTTTTTATGTATAAAATGACTTGTAAAGATATGACTTAAAAATATATTTATAAGGACATGAATATTATATTTTAATATTTTTGAATATTTTTATAAAAATTTAAATTTTAAATATTTAATTTTACAAAAAATTAAGTTTATAAATCTATTAAAAATATTGAACATATAATAATAATAAGTACTTTTTTTTTCTCCTTTGTGGACCTTAAGTTAATGATAAATACTTAACATAGCCTGAGATTAATAATTATTGTAGAAAAAAGAAAATTTTACCAATAATTACGCAAAAAGTTGCATACATCTTATAAGATTGGAAAAAGGAAGAAAATAAAAATAGAGGCTTTTACTACCTATCGGTTTTTTTAAAGGGCACAATTTGTTATTTTTATCAACCGAAAGCTAAATGCTAATTTTTTTGAAATTTTTAAAAATTAGCTTATTGAGTTCAATCAGTCAACTCATTTATGATGTAATAATAAAGTAGAAAAAGGGTTAATTATTTTGGGGAATATATCTGTTGTTATTAGCATATAATAAAATAAATAGCAAAATTATGAAGAAAATTATTTAATAATTAAATAATATAGCAAAATATTTTTATAAATTTAAAATATAAAAAATTAAGATGAAAGTGAAATCTTAATATATTTAAATAAAAAAGAGGATAAAAGACAGCATAAGGAAATTAATTAATTTAAAAAATCTTTTATTTTAAAATTAACTTTTAAAACTTTTTAATTTTTAATTTTTAATTTTAAAAAAGTTTATGTAAACTTTCGTTAGAAAATAATAACAAAAATATGCATAATATAAATAATATATTTGAACTAATCAAATATTACTATATGACAAATTAAACTTTTAAATATAATAAAATATAATAAAATATAATTTATATTAATAATTTATTATGATTATTTTAGAAAATAACTTCCAACATAGAATTTAATAAATATCTGGACCTCTCTTTAACGTCCTGCAGCTTCATTTTCATATGTTTTATAATTCAAAGTCCGAGGGATTTGCGATTGAAAGTGAATCTTCTTATTTCAAAATTAGTTATAAACTAATAAAATAAAAATTTTAAAATTTCAACTGATATTAAATTATTATAAAATCAATTAAATATTAAATAAAATTAAAATTTTTAAATATAAAAAATTATCGAACCGAAAAATTAAAAATTAATCTAAAATATCAGTCAAATTTATTAAATTTTTTAATTATTGGGCGAGAAAGTGTTACACCTCATTTAATTAAGATAAACGGTACACTTTTAGAACTTTGACGTTGCGTAATGGTTCATTAATGTTAACGTTGCTTAAAAGACATCGAACAAGGGCTTTGACTGAGTGGTCTGTCATAACTAGCTCTTTTCAACGATAGTCCAACTATAAATTTAGCAATTAAGACGACTTGAAGTGACAGGGTCGACGTTAGAATGGGGCCTATCTTGGCATTTAGGTTTACATCTCATTATAGTAAAGTTGTGACACCACTATCGTTATGGTGCAGGACATCAGTATTATTATGGTACATCTCATTTAGCCCATTGTGTCTCTTTCTGTCAGACCCAACAAAACTCCTTCACTCTTGGGCTTTTGACAAGCAATCGACTTGAACCTGTTTGGAATGGCTAGTTAGCCCTTCTAAGGAACAAACAAATTGTGAATGTTTTAAATTTAAAAAAATTAAAATTAAAACAACATGATCTTTATTAATTTTAAATTTCTAAATTTGAAGTCAGACCATACAACTCGAATTAACTACAACCTTAGGTTAAATTTGAGTCATTTTATAAGAGATAATAAGTTAACTAATTCTAACAATAGATATAAAATTTTAAATATTATTATTCTTGATAATTTAAATTCAAATTTCAAATATATAGTGCAAATTTAATTAAATTCTGATTCACTTTAGTAAAGAACGTATAGAAACAAATCATCTATTCTATTTTTTCAATTATTGTTTTGTTTCAATCTATCTCATTCATATATTTATTATTACCCAGTTTGAATAAGTACATGAATCAGGGTAGAATAGGATAATAAAGTAGAACAGGGGATTTCATTCCTAACATAAAGCTACTGTCAGATCGGAGCGCCCCATCAAATCATATTCCTTGTTGCACGATTAATGCATAGACTCTACGGAAGAGCATTTAGCTTTTAAAGTAGGTAGAACATTAATCTAAATTCACAACATTACTGCGGAATCGGTTGCTTAATCAACGGAGACTGGAAAGTATTGATCAACTTCCCAGTGGCTATAGGTAAAACATTCTCCGAAAGCAAAGGTCAGCGATTATTACATGATATCACATGTAAACGAACATGCTAATTATTTTTGAATGTGTACAATCAACTCGAGCTCAAATCAATTCACTTTCAAACTGTACGAGTCCGATGGCACCAAGTGTTTTAAATCTAATCGATTTTTGAGTTGAATAAAAGAAATTAGTTTTGGATGGTTGACATCTCTAGGTATATTGCTTCTACAGTTGGACCATATAAAGGACTCACTAAGTCCAGCCTCCTAGGCAAATTCGATCCCACGCGATAAATAATAACGGGATCTTAATAATTGCAGGATAGGATGCCTTGAAAATAGTTAAAATTGTATTCTTGTCCAGGATTATATTGAAAATGGTGGACAACTATTTACGGTTATTGGGTTCGGTTAAGCCTAAAACGTTTTTGTTAAAAGCAGACATTGAATTGGATTGAGATTGAGCTTCTAAGTTCGAGTTCGGTTCCAATTTTGATTGGATTTGGAGCTCATGCTAAAATTTTGTTGTGAAAATCGACAACATTAAAGTAAGTTCGTAGCTAAATAGGATTGAGGGGAATAGTAATGAATGCACAGATTTTACGTGAAAACCCCTCAAATTAGGGTAAAAATTACGGACAAGGATAGAAAACTTTTACTATTTGGAAAATTTGAAGAATTACAAGAAAAAATTAGACCCACAAAAATATATCTCTCTTTTTCTCTCACCTCACTTTCTCACTATTTCTGCTCTGCTTCTTATCGTTCATCTCCTACCTATTTATAGGCAAGAGAATGAAGGTATAGTTGGCCAACTCTCACTTAAAGATTTGATTGATTGTCAATCAGATCTTCACACTATTCTTTCTCCCTTGCCGCTTCATATTGCTTACGTCTCTGTCAGGCTACACGAGAATCGACACCGCATAAACTTGTCACCATTGATTGCTTTTGTCATAAAATTTGTTAGGTTATCCATTGTATGAATTTTCTGTATGTCCACCGTTCCTTCTTCCACTTTCTCACGAACGAAGTGATATTGAAC
>JANSVA010000003.1:1638037-1652220 GCA_025504915.1 Erythroxylum reticulatum | reverse complement strand
TTTGGAAAGTAGGGGTCTTAAACCTGATGTCTATGCTTATACTGTTATAATGACTGGCTTTGCATGTGGTGGTCAGATGGAGGAGGCTTGTAAGCTTCTTTCAGAAGCCAAAAGGAAGCACTCCAAACTGAACCCTGTGACTTACCATACACTTATTCGTGGTTATTGCAAGCTTGAAAAGTTTGACAAGGCTTTGGAATTGTTCAGAGAGATGAAGAAATATGGTGTCCGACCTAATGTGGATGAGTACACTAAATTTATAAGATCCCTTTGCTTTAAGGCTTTAGATTGGGAAACAGCAGAGAAGCTCTTAAATGAAATGAAGGAGAGTGGCTTGCATCCAAATGGGATGACAAAAGCCCTTGTAAGAGGGGTCAAGGAGCTGGTAGTGGATGGGTTGGAGACTGAAGCAAGGATTGAAGCTTGAGCATTTTGTATTTTTATCTTGGACACGACCAAGATTAAAGTCCAATGAGTTGAAATCATCTAATATTTGACAGTTTCAGTCCTTCTCATCATTACTTCTCATCATTAAGTTTTGATATAAATGCTCGTCATTGCATTTGAATGGACCTGGGTTATTATCTATAAAATGTATGTTCTATGCTTTTTTCTTTCTTGAACTTGTTCAACGAATGGTGGGGGTTTCTCTCTGTTAAGTGCTGATGCTATGTGAAGTATAGTGGGTCCTTATTGGATTTGGGTGTGGAATAGACTGGAGATCTACAATCTGTGTGATGCTTGAATACTAGCATTTTAGGCATCAAATTTGGTGCTCTCTTGAGCTGCATAGTACTTAAGATTCTGTGTGTTTGAATGAGAGTTGATATAGGATTCGTTGCTGAAATTTTTGACAGAAACAGAAGAACAAGCATCATCCTTTTTGTTTAGTTGTTGGGATGAGGAACTGGTTTGGATTATTTAATAAAAATTGATTTGAATAAAATATATTGGTACTGGTTTTTCACAACCTACAAAGGATCTAACTGATTCTATTAACCCCCTTGTTGATTGCTTAATTGATTTTGGGTTTGCAAGTAGAGTTCGAGGTTGAGGTCGAGGTCCCTTGTCGAGTTCGTTGGAGCTGGGGGTGATCCAGAATCACCGGTCTATTATTCATGATTCGAGATATTTGGGTAATATTTCACCGTTATCTTGTAAGGCTTTATGGAGTAACACAGTGGTATCAGAGCCACCAGGTTGCAGCCTGGGTTTACCTCACGTCGCGGTTCGACTCCCTGAATATTAAAGGGATCGTTCTGCAGAGCTATCTGATCCCAGTCAGGAATGTGGGCTTCAGAGCGGAGGGTATATTTGGGTAATGTTTTACCGTTACCTTGTAAGGCCTTATGGGGTAGCTTGGTGGAGGTTAGTATTTAGATACCATTTAATCCGTTGAATTTAGATGCACTTTAATTGTCAACCATAATCAACTATGTGATTTATGAGTTAAATGGAGTTGTTTATGCCTTTATTTTAGATGATTAATTTGGTGAGTGAAATGTTCCTAAACAACCCTACATGTGATTCAATTATATCATCCTTAAAAAGTTCAACCAACTGCAATGGATATTCAACAGTTCAAACTAGCAAGCAACAGGAAACTCCACAGATATACAAGTAATAACAAAAGCAAACGTATTCCCAAAATCTTGGAAGAACAATGTCTATAAGGTTGAAAGACTTGTATCGTTACTCTTGAGTTGAGTTTACTAATTTTAAGGTTGACAAAAACGAACAAATTGGAACCAAAGTTATGTAACTGAATTAGTTGCAGTGGAAGACTATGTTTTGTATAATTCCAAACTTCATATATTATTTAAAGACATGACATCTGAGATTAAATTCAATTTAAAATTAAAAGAATTTAAGTTTAAATATTAAGATTTGAAGAAACAAACATTTTTAGATCAATTAATTATAACAAATTAGTTTAATCTTAATTTTGAATCAAGTCAACATACAAATTCAAAGTACTAAGAAGATTTTGAAAAGGAAAAATAAAAGTCAGAAACAATGATTAAAAAATTCAACCAGATCAATTTAATTGTAAGAATCTTAAATCGTCTAATTTTTTTGTTTAATTTTTTTCAATAACTTTTGTTATTAAAAATTAATTTATTTATTAATAAATCACTCTATTTTATAAATTAATAATTTCTTTCAAACTAAATTAAATTAATTAAAATCTCTTTTTTAAAGAAACTTTAAATTATTCGATAGATAATAATAATTTTTTAATCATATTTTAAATTATTTAATTTTATTTAATCTTTATTCAGTTTTATAACGGTTTAATACTAGTTGAATTTTGAAATTTTTAGTCGATTTTATAACAGTTTAATACTGTTTAAATTTTTCAAACTTTAGACCTCTTATTTTACTGATTTAGTTTCTAGTCCGATGTTTTTTAAAAATTGGTTAGAATTACCAACATTTTTATCAAAAATTGTTATTGATCATGATTGTAAGGGCATTATGATCTCTTGAGAAGACGAACCTTTGAATGTCCAAGGAATCACCTTCTAGAACTAATTATGAAACTTACCACATGCTCTCACCTTCTAAACCTAATTATGAAATTTACCACACGTAAAGTCAAGACTATTACTATTTAATTTTGTATTACCTAAAAAAAACAGAAAGAGAATTTTAAATTATATTATTTAAATCAAATTTATTACT
This sequence comes from Erythroxylum reticulatum, assembly GCA_025504915.1. NCBI lineage: Eukaryota > Viridiplantae > Streptophyta > Magnoliopsida > Malpighiales > Erythroxylaceae > Erythroxylum > Erythroxylum reticulatum. Next base: position 1,649,535 of record JANSVA010000003.1, on the reverse strand, counting down.
TGAATTCTGATTGGTTAACTCTTCAAATAATTAGAATATGTAATTTGTGAATTATTATATGTATTTAACTATTAATTCAAATTAAAAATTATTGGTTTTTTTTTTACAGTTAGAAAGGAAATTATATTTAGAAAAACACGAACAATATTATTAAAAAAACTGGGATTAGTCAGAGACAGCTTGGCTTAATCATGGTATGTTGACCAGCTTACACTTAAGTAGGCTGAACCTGACACTAAGATTATGACTAATGATTATCATCAATGGTAAGAGTAGGGCAGATCACTAGAAAATGTTTACATGGTGAAATTCTGATCAATCTTCATGATGGATTGCAGTTCAGATCATTAAAGACTTGCCCTTTGGCTTAATTCCCATCGACACTCTTCTCGTAACCCTCTAATGAAACCGAGCTTCTTCGAATTGAACTTGTTATATAAATTTGATTAGTGAATTTGTTGATTATTTCATTTATATAAGTACTTTACAAACTATTGAAATTTTATGTAATATACAAATAAAAGTTAGTAAAGAAAATAAGTCAAACCGTAAAAAAACTCGTCGTTAAATTAACCAAAGTTAGCTATTGATCGAGTTTTAGATTTCGGGTGGGTTCAAAAGAAGATAATCATAAATTAAGGTTATGTTAATTTATTTTTTAAAAATAATATCAACTTAGTCTTGAATTTTCGAACTTCTAAACAAAAATGACTTCGTTTTAAAAAGAAAATTTAGACTATCGAAACTAAATTTCAAGCTTACCGAGATTTAAACTAAGTTTAAATTCCAATTGAATTGATATAATTCGATGATTTTGAATCAAATTTAAATTCTCAAACATATCTCACTCTTACAAGCAATTATGAAAGTGAAAAAACAAATAAAAAATTAAACGAAATTAAAAGAAATAAATTAGTAGTGGTTTATCATTATTATTTTTATTAGTATTATTATTATTTATTATTATTACTATTATTATCCTTATATATTTATTATAATTTTATTGACATAATTATTTTACATATCATTTTTACTTATTTACTCTTTTAACCTGCATTATTATTTTTCTGTCACATTTGTATTTGAGTTTACCAAAAATAATATCTTTATTATATAAAAATAAGGTAGTATACTATCAAATTTTTTCAATTCTTACTTTATTGCGAAATTTCGGACTAAATATGATGATAACGATAAATATGCACAAGCAAAGTAGCTCGTTTGATGGTGATAGGTCCCAGAAGTCCTCATACCTACAGAAACATCAAATAATGCAGGAGAGCTGATAACAGGGTGTTGAGTTAAAGAGTGTGTATATTTTGCTTCAATTTATTTTTTATGAAAATAAAAAATAAGTGTTAATGTGTTATTTTTAATAATGACCTGCTAATTGTGACCAGTAAAATGGTGTATTTAAGAATAGTCCTGTAAGTATGATTAGTGAAGCATTGAATTTTTTGGTTTAGTAATTAAACACTGATTGAAAATTGTATCAAGTTCATTTAAAATTAATAACAACAACAACAATTCAGTAATTATGTATTAAAGATGATTAGCCATTGAAGACGATGTCAAGGTTTTAGAGGACACAATGAGAAATTTCGTGCAGCAGTTATGTCCCAATAATGACAGGTCCAAGACTTTGACCAAAAGCTAGAGAACAGGAAAGAGGAAAAGGAATAATGATAAAAAGAAAAGAAAAGGAGAAGCAACTTAGTTGCTTACATTGAAACAATTTCTTTGTATTAATCATTCTGCCCATCTACTCATCGTCTCACCACCCAATCGCAAGGATTTGGCTTTTGCTTCTTTGCCATAAAATATGACTTTCCACTCAACGTGTTTACTTCTTATTTTTGAAAAGGATGGTAAGAGCTGTTATTGGCTTTCAAGCAGAATAAGTTCAGAAATACACAATAGTAGTTCATGGGACCAAATCATCTTGTCCGTTGAAATGGTTACACCTCTAGCAAGCTTATGAGCTACTCCGTTAACAGACCTTCGAATAAAGACTAATCTTACATCTCTTAACTTAGTAAGAAGGGATTTACAGTATAAAACTAGTAAATTGAAAGCAGAAACATCATTATAGTTAAGATCAAGAATAGCCTGAATATAAGATTGAGCATCTGACTCTATAACAGCAGAAGACAACCCTACATCTTTAATCCAATTTAAGGCTTCTTTAATAACCATAACCTCAACAATTTTTGTGTCAAAATTGTAACAGCTACTTGCATAGCGCTATCAAAAGATCTAAGAGAGTCACGTACAACAATACCCAATCCAACAAAAGATCATCAAAAACAGCTCCATCCACATTCATTTTGAGGAGTCCGTGAGTTGGTTTAGACCATCTCTCCTGGGTTGAGAAAACAGCAGTGACAATAGGGGACTCATTAGCTTGTATCCAGCTATGTAGGAAGTTAATCACACGTCTAGCTACTTGCAACGGGGTCATTTTTTTGTCATTCCAAAGCAGCGCATTTCAAGCGTCCCAGATCGCCAATAAAGTCACCATCATAACCTACAAATCAAATCCTTGGAGCACATTAATCATGTTCACAAACCAATTACTAAACCTCACACAATGACTGAAGCGAAATCCGACTACAGAAGACAGCCATTAATCCCTAGCAAATTCACAGCACACCAACACATGAATTTCATCTTCCTCACAAGATTGACAAAAGGGGCAGAGCCCATCAACTTGGAGATTACGACGTTTGAGCAGTGTAACACAAGGAATGGCAACATTCAAAGTCCTCTAAACGAAATTAAGGTATTTAGGTGGAACATGCAATAACTAAACCTTCCTCCACATGCGAACTTGTGCTTGTTGTTGCTGGTTTGGCTAGATAAAGAGCAAGCGACGATACGCACTCTGGACAGTAAACAATCCTTGTTTATCAAATCGTCAAAACCAATCATCCTCTCCACCAGATCGGTTTAGAGGGATTGATAATATGGCAGCGACATCTGGAGGTTCAAACACCTGGAAAATAACTTCAGACTTTCATCGGTAGTTTTCTATGAAGTCCAATACTAGCAACAAATTTGTAACAAGAGGTCATATTGTTGTGATTTTCATAAATGTCGTAGATGGCAGCCAAGAATCCTCCTGTATTGGGAAATATTATGGATAATAAGTTAGTCTAGACGCGAAGTTAAAAAGTTAAATATGATTTAATCGAATTTAAATTTAAGTTTAAGATTGAAAAATTATTTATGACTCTATTTATTAGGGTAATTTTCTCGAATTTAAACTTAGTTGTTTTGTAGTTAATGAGTCAAATCAATTTTTATTAAATTTAAACTCGGATGTGATCAAATTCAAACTTTGAAAAAATTTTGATACTTAGAATTCAAGCCTTAGACAGTATAATCTACCTTATTTCATTATCAATTTTAGGAGGAAAAATCATACTATTAAAAGATAATGAAAAATTTTCTCTATTTTAATCATTTTTTCAAGACTCAAACCTAATCATCTTGTCATTTGACATAAAGTTGTTCCCAAATGTCAAATTTCCATGTCATGCCATATTCTAAATGAAACCAAGTTCTCACTATAAAATATAGATTATCTCATGTTTCAACCTATGTGGGCTTTTTGATTAGATTTAGCAACTGGTCATAAATGTCTCATGCTTATCTAAATTAGACTTTAACTTTGAGCTTAAACCCAACTTAGGTTAAAATTGACTCTGCTCAAAATTTAGAAATTATTAAAAAAAAACGAATCTAGTCAACTAGATTTTGCCTTCTATAGTTTTGGTTTGATATTCATCTTTATGTTCCTATAGGTTTGAATAAGGAAACTATGGTATGTTGATTACAATGTCTTCCTTTTTTTAGATGTAGGGAAAGAGAGAACAAAATAAAATGGTTCAATCAAGGAAATTAGAGCTCTTTCCCTGTGCCCTTTTCACCTTTCTGACCAGAATAAAGTATGGATACTTTGCAAGACTGATATGAAGATTTATGGGTCTCTCTTTTTGTTTTATACTTTATATTTGTATGTGCATAAAAAATCAAGTGTCCATGACTTTCATGCAAACATATGGAAAGTGACTAAGAACATCATCATTTCTTTTAAGAAAGTCATCGCTACTAGTTTTTAAAATAACACCTCATTTTGTCTCTCCAAATCTTTGAAACAAATTAATATCTTTTTTTTTCCAGCTTTTAAAGGATGGATAAATACTTTTTTCTACTGCAAAAGTTGTTTAAAAAAAATAAATATTTAACAGTAGAATCCAAAATTACTTTTTTCGGAAAATATAACTTTTTGAGAAACTTAAATTTGAAGATTTAAAAAAAATAAATTTTTTGATAGATTTTTCAGATTAATTAATGAACTTATTTTTTAGTTTCTTCTATTTTTATGTTTTACACATAATTTCTACAACACTCACGAGCACATCTTCACGTTTATTTTGAGATTTATACAATATTATTTGATTTTTTTATATGTTTTAATTTTTGTATTTAATATTAGTTTTATTTATGTTATAATTCATATAAAAGATTTGGTTATATACATTTTCTTTACGTTTCGTATGTTTAAAATTATATAATAATTAATATATTATGCTTTATATATTATTTAATATATTTTAAATAATATTTATATGCATAAATAATATTTATTATAAAATAAAATATAGTTAAAATTAAAAGTACTTTTTATTTTTATATTATTAAATAATCTATTGTATAAAGTTCTTTATTTTTTTTTTAAATAACAGCTAAACAATTAATTGAATTCTTAAAAGAATAAAACTTTACAAATATAAGACTATTCAAACAATCACTCTCAAAACATGGGTGGTACTAATCGGCATGGCAGGAGGCTCGGAGGTTGGTCAATTTGTCAAGACCGATTAAGGGATCGGCTGGAGGATGATCTGAGTGACCCTGTGGTTCTTATTAAATAAATTTGTTACGAGCGATCCGAACGAATTAGAGTCGCGTCTTTGCGAATTCAGGCTAGCGACGAATCTAGTCAGTCAGACCCATTGTCGTTGGATTTTTGTACTCTTGAGTCTATAGCCTTATATTTGTACTTGAACTATACGCTAACGTTGAACGGATGAAGTAAATTCTCATTATGTACCAATATCAATAGCCAAGAAAAAAGAAAAAGGAAAGGCCAATAAAGTATTTTACTCACCAACCAAACGGAGCTAAAAGACATAGAAAGGAAAGGAGTTTTCGGTAGCTTTCATTTCCAAGTTTGGCAACTTTCACCCCTTTCTCCCTTTGTTGCTAGTTAAACCAGATCAAGGAGCTTCTCTTTTCTCATCAAACATAAACATATAAGCTTTTCAACACACAACATCCGTAGAAAGCTGATCCCAAAACCAAGCAGCAAACCCTATGCATTTTGACTCTAAACCCCACACTTTCTTCTCTTGGAATCCCTAGGCCAAAACCGCAGCAACCAAAAAGCTTCTTGGTGTAGTTCAACGCCATAGCAAAAGACAAGGAGAAACAGAAGAATTACACATGCCATGAATTGGCTTAGAAGGAAGAAAGAGATGAGTGTGAGCAGAGACTTAACCTGCTTAACTCTCCTTCTTCTTCTTCTGTTGTTTATCTCACACTTACCTACTAGTCCTTGTTATGCTAGTGGGCTTGGAAAGTTCAGTAAATCCAAAGATGGGTCTGGTTCAGAGATGAATTTTGTCACCAAGTCTAGTGGTAGCTTCAAAGAGGATGCGGATAAAGAAAGTGGAGACATTTTTGGTGCTGAAAAGAGAAAAGTCTATGCTGGTCCCAATCCACTACACAACAGATAAGTTACTTTCATAGAGTACTCAGAGATCCTAAATTCTGCTTCAGCTATGAGATTTTTATTTTCTTTTTTTCCCTGTTATTACCTTCTTCTCTTTATTTTTGTTTTCATTTTCGTTTTTTAATGCTTGAAGCCTTTCCTGTGCTCTCCACAGTACTGTGTTTCAAGTGTACATGATGAGAGTTTAGGTTTGAGATAATGGTTGGAAAGCAAAAAATGTACTTATTTTATAAAAATTACTTGAGCAAGAAAACATATTATACAAATTTGCACTTGAAACACCTATTAATGCCATTCATGCTGCTATAGTTCTGAGTTAAAAATTAAAAACATGAGCTTTAATGTTCTTAATCCTTATTTGAGCTTACTAGCTAATCCAAATTTAGTAGGGCTATACTAGTAATTCCAGGTCTACTTATTCACATATTATATAGATAGGCACCCTGATTTGTTAATTATATGGATACCATGTTCGAAATTAAGCATTTAAATATTATCATTTTTAAGTAAAATATAGAGGAAAACCATTAGAATGTAATTTTCAAAACATTATAATTAAAATAAAAAGACAAATTACAAAGAGTCCACTATGGTTGATTTATGTTAGTAAAAGTATGATTAGACCTTATTAACTTATATAAAATAAGAAAATACTTATTTATGAAGTACTTAATTAATTGGTACGAGAAGAAAGAAAAAATAAGGAATAAAAAAAAGATGATTAATAATATTTATATATATTTTTTAGAATAATATTAAATACCCAAAATAGATATGTATATTGATTATAAATTTTATTATTATTTTCTCAATTTAGTTTTTTACTAATGAATGAAATATATGATATGAACAAAAAGATAAATAAATGTGTGGGGACGTGATCATCTGTACCTTCTAAGTCTGATCTACCTCATTTCAGTCATGTATTGATGTGAATTTTGTACCTATAGCTTAGATGAAGTGATTTGAAGGAGAATTTGTGACCAGCATTTGTGGTCATTTCTTGCGGTTGGTAAGGGAAAAGTCAAGGAGTTTGAGCAATAAATTACTTTTGGAGCTTTCGATCAGAAAAATATGCAAATCATAAAGCGTTGGGTAAGATTGATTTGACTGCAGCAATCCTAATGATTTTGATTCTCCATATGCCAACCATGTATCCACCATCAATGTCTCACAAGCATGAACTATGATATGGTTAATATTTGTTAGTTAAATTTTAAAAAGTATTAATTATTTTAACTCAAATCAGAGTAACATTAAAATTTTCAACTTTTAACAAAAAGTAAAAAATATAAAAAAGGGAACCATTATCTAAAATGGGATTTGATAAATTGAATCTCAGGCAGGATATGGCGTGCCAATCTCGTTGTGATGCAGTCAAGAACAGAATTTCTAGATACGAATTAACATGACCTCAGGAATTGTTAGCAGCAAAGCTTGAGATTAGCTGAATTGGTTATTGGAAAGGAAATTGAGCGTAAGGTTTCATGTTTAAGTCTTGGTAGTGGCAGTGTAGAAGATCATCAAATGTGGTTATTTCTTGTACGCACCGCCTGTATCTTCAATTATACAGACGTTAGAAGTCCACAAGTCAGATCAGGGATTCGAAAATTCACGATTTCTGCTTAGAATTCAAGAACAAGTTAAGCTAATCGAACCTGCCATCAGAAGTTTTAGCTGCTTTTTTGGCCATTGTGAAGCTCTCACTGCCATTTACTGACCTCTGTGACGCATTTACTTCCACATGCAAACATACTTTCTTTAATGGCTTTCCCTGCCTCAAGGAGTTCAGGATATTAATTATTGACAGGAGTTGTTTCAAAAACTCTGCGTAAGGGACTCGAACAAGGACAGAAACCTTAGAACCGGCGAGGTGTTTCAGTGCTTTTAAATGAGGTGTTTCGATGCGCCAAAAGTCCACGATTCAAGACCTCAGTCCATCCTCTATTATCCGATCAGTAACCAATCCTTATTCATGTTTGATAGTCAAAACACACACGACTACAAAACTAGAACATTTCAGGGATGATCGAGTGAAAAACAGGAATATAATGAAGGGCTTTGCGAGTCAATATTTGCATATTTTGTGTCAAAATGAGCTTATAAAAGTAGATTTGACAAAGGAATATCGCATTAGGATCGAAACTTCAAAGCTTCGGTGTCTCTCCTCGTATGAAGAAATTAAGGTAGAGTTTACATGTGACAGAGACCGTGTGAAATAATATGCAGAGGATGACAAAGGGACAAGGAAAAATGTAGTTCCCATCTGATCATTTTGTCTAATCAGATGTTTTTCAAAGAATTATCATTACCACACAAAGAATTCTCTTTAGTGGACTTAGTTTTAGGAACATCATAACTCAATTTGTCAAATTATCATAATGTTTCTGAAAATAATGTTCTTTTCAAAAATCCAACTTCCTTCATTTTTTCGATGTGAACAAAATCCCGACCAAAAGGTAAAAAACATTATTTTTTTTAAATCAGGTTAATCAAATGCTTTTTTTATAACAATTAAATTCAGCTCTTAAACTCAAACCAAATTAATTAATTCCGAGTTAAATTAATAATTTTTTATAATTATTTTAAATTAATAATTTAATTGATTTGAGTTGGGTTGAGTTAGATTTAAGAGTTAAGTTGAATTATTATATTAATAACATTTAATTAGTTTTTTATATGTTTTTTTTTGTTATTTTAAACCGAATTTTAAGAAAATAAAATTTTTCAAAAAATTTAAGGATTAAAGAACTTTTTAAATTACAAAAAAAAATCATATCTTTCATCCGAATTTTAAAGATCATTCTTTAATTGGAACTTTTCAACTTTCATCCAAATTAGGCTCTCTCTTTTTTTTTAATGCTATCTCACAAGCACAGAATTCTTTCACAAGTTGGTCAATCGTTTACAAGCTAAGACAACCTTGAAATTTTCTTTGCAACTCAGCATAGGATTTAAAAAACCAGATGACTCGTGAACAAAGTACGTCGAGACAACCTGCGATAAGCTTTGATGGATAACATCGGATTATTCTTAGAACAGCGTAAATTGTCGTTGGAAAAGAAAAGGAAATTAGAAGGAAAAGAACTGCGAAATTCATGTGACAGAAAGGTATACAAAAGTGGAAAACAAAGGAAGAAGAGATGTAAACTTCATTGACCGAGTTTATAAACGCAGACAAGGCAGAAGAGACTGGTGAACCGGAAGAGGACAAGAAGTTTACTTTCATCTCCTATCTATCTAACACCTTGGAAACGTGACGTGTGAGTACGTAGTTTATTGTCGGAGAAATATTTATTTGCTATATTTGATAATAATAACGATTATATAATCTTTTGTAAAGAACTTTAAAAGTAAGTTCTAATATAACAGAAGTGAATTTGATAATAACAATTGATCATATCATTATCCTGGACCAGTACATGTCCGAAAGGAAAAAGAGTAAGAAGGATCAGTTCACAGGAAGGGATTATTCCTTGTTTCCTTATCCAAGGTTTGGGTTTTGAGTAACGTCAGTATTTTGTTTCTCAGTAAATTAAAATGCCAAACACTTAAACAATGCTGGCATTAGAATCCGATACATACTTTGACCAAAGAATCAGTTAGTCGCATCCATTGATGGACATGGACCCATTCAAAGTGAAGAGAACAAGGGAACACCTGGTAAGGTAGCCCCAGCATCAGCGATAAACACATTGCCTGTAACATATTGAGACGAGTCGTGGAGTAAGTATCGAACAAGTGATGTTAATGCCGGATCTGAGGTGCCGTACGTTCTTAGAGGAACAGTTTTCTCAGCTACGCTATTTAGCCACTCCCTTTGCATGAGACCCTGAGTGATCTCTGACTTGAACAGTCCAGGCGATATCGAGTTCACCCTGATCTTGTGGGCCCCTAATTCCAGAGCCATGACCTGTGTTAACCCAAATCCAAACTTAAAGAACTGAAACATTCAAAAAAAGGGTATCGGCTGGTATCATGTCAGAACAATATATGATATATCACCTTAGTCATCATGTTCACGCCGGCCTTGGAAGATGAATAAGCAACACCTCCAGGCAACTGACCCCGAGGAAGACCAGCAATGGAGGAGATATTGATTACTGAACCTCCAATTTTGGAATCACGCATTCTGATACAGACATACTTTGACACCAACCACGATCCTCTTAAATTTGTTCTGAATACTTCGTTCCATTCATCCTCGGACAAATCCAGGGGACTTTTTACACTACCTGGAATGGAAGATTGATAATCCACGCACCAAAAAAGATCAACACATGTTTTGAAACGAAAAACGAACTTAAACCCAGAAAACAATATGATCAAAGATTCGTATTTTTGATATTTTGAGAGTGTTTACCTCTAATCCCAGCGTTATTAATCAACGCATCGATTCTGCCAAACGCGTCCCAAGCCTTCCGTACCGAATTCTCGATGGAGGGTCCATCGGCAGACACGTCAAGCTCCACTGCAAACGCTCGCTTATCCAACACATCCGACGAAGAAGAGGGGAAAGGAAGTTGATTGATTTCGTCGCAGAGAGACATAAGCCGATCGACACGGCGAGCGGCGGCAACTATCCGGCAACCTGCTTTAGCCAAATTGAGGCAGAACTCGCGGCCTAATCCGGAGGATGCTCCGGTTACGAACACCACCTTGCCTTGTAAGTCGTACCACGGGTCGAGATGACCAGAAACGTCGTCGGTTGGCATCTTCAAGGGACAGAGTCAGAGACGAAGTGGTTGTCAGTGGAAATCTACGGAAGTGACAAAGCAAATATATAGAAAACTGGTCTGATGAGATCAACACAAGTCTAGCGGATCTCGTGCACGACCTCCATAGTTGGAAACCTCAGAAACTGTGCGTCTTCCTGTTTTGGTGGTTTGAAGGGTCTTTTCCAAATGTAGAAGAAGCTCAAAAAGAGTTGAGAGTTGAGACCAATATAAATATTTTTTGGAGTTTGGTTTTGGTTAATTTCACAAGTTCCATTTTCATTAATGCAAAAACTCGTGCATAACATGCATGCATGCAGGCAACAACTTTGTAAAGACAAGGAAGATTCCTATTTCACATACAGCATATGGGTTAGATTAACATGATAGACTATCACTTTCCTTTTTTAATTGTGATTTTAATAAGTTATAATTAATAAGATAAGATGCTTAGATGAAATATTCAAAATATTATATACTTATGCATTCGAAACTTTCAAGTTTATTTATTATTTATTATTTATTATTTTTATGTAAATTATTTAAAAACAGTATTTTTATTTATTAAAAATAATAAAAATATTTTAAGGCAATTTGTTATTAAGTTATTTCTGTTGTGATGTCCATACATTCAGCTCAAATACAAAATCTAACAAGAAGTTTCCTTGGTATTTTACTTTGGTCAAACCTAAGCTCCAATCTTAGGAGTGTGGAAGAAAGCCGAAAGGAAGACTTTGACTGTAAATGTGCACTCAAAGGTCAAAGAGGCTGCTTGAATATCAAATGAATCAACAACCTTCCCCTTGGACTGTTTGAAGAGGGTCAACATCCATCTGCTTCCATCTTTTTGAACCCGATAAAATTTAAATAAAAGGAAAATAAAATAAAAATTTTCATAATAATAAAACAAATCATTATTTTAATATAAAATCGAATCCAATTACAAATATTATGATTAATAAAATTTTAAAAAAATTCAACCC
>JANSVA010000003.1:1577522-1601736 GCA_025504915.1 Erythroxylum reticulatum | reverse complement strand
AAATTACGTTTTGAATATAAATTTTATAATATATATAACTTTTTTTAAAAAATACTTTGGAATTATTATTATTATTATTATTATTATTATTATTATTATTATTATCTTTTATATTAATAAAAGATAATATACATATTGTAACTTTTATATATACATATTTTAACTTTTGTGAAAATACTATAGAAATATTAATTATAATTATCTTTTGATTTGACGCGTGATCTTTTCATAGAAATATTTTTATGAGGGAATTTTTTAATTAATTATTAATATTTGTTTTCCCCATTTATTAAAACAATATATATAGTTGCAATGTCAATTCCAAATTACATCCTTTTGGGTCCACTATTGCTACATGCTTACGACACGACAATTATAATTATACTTGTAGTTATGTGCGCATGTAAATAATAAGCTTTTATATGTTAGCTTAGTCCTTAATTAATTCATCGGTTGAATTTAAAACATATGAATTGGTCAAGATGTTTTTGGTAATTATAGGTAGTTAAAACATAATAGCTTCGTTATAATTACATTATAATTAAAAATAGAGTATACAAACTTAATTATAGGGTATGATTCGTAATTTAAATTTTGGTCGGATCCTTTTTCAAATTCAAAATAATGTATTAAAAGGAGTTTAATACATTATTTTTAATACTAGATCCTTCTTCATGATCAATCATCATCACCACAAGGATCAAAAGCTTTTCATACATGCAAGACTCTAGGAAGTACTAAGAACTACATAATTAACGATCATACACTTGATGATGGCTAAGAAGGAATTGATTGAGTGGTGAGTTTCAAAGGGTCCAAACCTCTAAACAACGGTATGTAGAGCTAATCCATGATTAGAGCGTGAAACCCTTTTCGTGGTTTCCTTTTGTTTTTGAGTGTTAATTAGCAATCATAACACGAGGGGGACGAGGCCATGCCAGGTATTGCAAGCTTTGGTTTTGCATTTATTAATTATATAATTTGATAAGTTATTGGAAATCAGTTCGATGATGAGCGGTTAGGTTTAGTTGGGAGAGGGCTACGTAATTACTATTATCATTAATTATTCTTGCCAACTTGACTTGGACGTGACAATACCATGTAACTTACGAGTGTGTCCTACCTAATATCGAACTCTTCTTTACAAGTACATATCAGATGATTCAGGACATTCAATATCACATGTTCTTTAATAAAGCATGATCAGAACTACAATGTTGGAAAACATTAAAATACACGAGAGTTATAATTAAGATTGGCCTTACTCCGAATTTTTAGGTTAAAGTTGTACCAAAAACGAGTTTAAATTGGTTAAGCTTTTTTCGTTTTGAACTTGATGAATTTGAATTTAATACATTAGTTTAGTGTTGAATGAAATTAAATCATATAAATTTAAAATTTACTATTTTTAATTATGATCAGAGTCTAAAACTACAAACGTGCTCTGACCATTATGCAAAATGGAATCATCGATAAAAATGAAGTTTTCAAGTATTCGTTAGAAGGATTAATTTATATTTATTAGTTTAAATTGAAAATAATTATAAAATATTTACATACTCAAGTTTTTTTCCCCAATAAAGCTACTTAAACTACAAATGGTTTTTTTTTTGATAAATGATTATTAGTTAAGGAAAAGGGGATTTTTCTTGTTATATGCATGAATAAACAAGTAAGTACAACCCTAGTTATGTTTTAAGCATAAGTAACCCTAATCTAGGTCAACTACTACATAAAGTAAATTCCACTTTGGTGCTAACCAAAATTGATTGGGAGTTTATCCACATTCATATTCTTCTCAATCAAAATTTTATTTATGATTGCAATACAATCACCATTTGGTGACAAAAAGAGTGTCTCATGTGCTTGCTTGACTCCATATTAAACTATAGTAAAGCAAAATATTAAGACAATACAAACTTTTATTTAGTGAAATTAAAAAAGAAAGTAGATGCACCTACTATTGTGAAGAAGCCCACATGAATTATATAAGAAACAAAGCACATACCCTACATTTCAAGGGATGTTTTCTTTGTTGATAGGGTTGTGTTGATGAATTTCAACCATATTTGAACAAAGATATTATTTTGGTTATTATAATGTGGTTCTGATGTAGGTAATGGTTAGGAAAACAATATAACATGAATGCTTTTCTTTCCACATCACATGGCCATTTTTGTGTGTGTATATATAATGGTTAGCAAACTAAAAAAAGCTCTTTGGTTTAAGATGTAATATGAACAAAAGGAAACTTGAAGGGAGGTTTTTAGGAAAAAGAAGTTTGAAAAATTTATTTTGAAGTTTCCTTTAGGTTTGGTCAAAGGCTAATAAAAAAAAATTCAACACTTTGGTCAAAGTAAGATTTTGGGATGTACTACCCAACAAGTGAACAAGATAAATGAATGCTCGTTGATTAGGGTGACACATGTGAATATTTTTTTTTCAATTAGAGACTTTTTTTAAATAAATTTTTGATTATTTTATTTTAAAATATCTATTTATTTCTATTTAGTATTGTCTAATTATTATATTTTATGTTATTTTTATTTATTTATAATTTTAAAATATTAAAAATTAATGCTATATAATGGATAAAATTGTATAATAATTAAATAATATGATTAAAAAATTAATAATTTTTAAATAATGAGAATCAAAAGTAAGAAAATTTGGTGTAAAGAGGGAAAATTTTAAAATAAGATTAAAAAAAGTAGAAAAGGCAAAAGGAAAGAGGACAAAGTCTCTCAATTCTCAAAGCCCATCAAAAGTAGGTCAAAGGTGGGAGCAAATAAAGAAAATGGCAACTGAACTCAAGTTTCTCAAGCATAACATACATACTTCTAATCTAAACATCACATATATGTTTATACACATTAATCAAAGTCTTGCAGAAGCTAAGTTCACAATCTTTCATGTTTTTCTTTTTGGGGATTAAAAAGGACAGGCTGGAAGGATCCAAGCTCCAACCCCACTTCCATTATTATTTTACAGAGAAAGACAATCAATCCCACAAATTTCTAATTCTCCTCCATCAAACAAACTGATATTTCAATGCAGAAGCTCTGAACATAGAAAACCCATTAAGCATTAACAAAACTTCAGAGGAAGGAGAGAAAAAAAGGAAAACAAAGATTTGAGGAAAAGCAAGGAAAAGAAGCCTTATTCTCTCTTTTCTTTTTCCCTTTTCTTGCAGCCTCTGCTAAGCATCTTTTCCTCACTTTTCCTGTGCTTTTGCCACCACCACCCCCCTCTCTTTCTCTATCTTCCTCCTTTCCCTTCTTGGAATCAAATTTTTTTCTTGTGATTTTCTTACTTTTGTTCCTCCATTTCTCTTCTTATGGTTCTCCTGTAATCTGCTGCTTGTTTATTCTTTTGTCTTTCTTTCTCTTGGATCATTTGTTTGTTTGATAAGTAAAGTCCAACCCCTTTGTATGTCCTTAACTTTTTGTGAATTTGTTTTAAATTTGGTAGCTTTTTCAATCTCATATTAGCTGGAAATTGAAGGTCTTGGATGTTCAGTGCTCAAAATTCTTGATTCATTTTCATCAAACTGTGAAATTATGTTCTTTTACTTCAAGCTTTTAGTCAGGACTCGAAAGATCGAGTCTTTGTGTTTCTTCTGATTCAATTTCTAACTTTGTTAGTTTCACATGGTGTGGAATTCTTCATTTTAAATGCTGTTTGTCCTGATCAGAGTCTAAAGTTTGTTCTTGAGCCTTCCTGTACATTTTCTGTGTAAATTCCCCTGCAGCTACGGTTCCTGGAATTCGGTATCTCAGTTTCACTTTCTTTGTTAATTCCTATCAAATGGTCTAAAGCTTTTTGCTTTTTCTCTTATTTGCTTGATCAAAGGCATAAGCTTTCTTTATTTACCACAGACTTCTTTAATTCTCTGTTCCAGTCTGTTTGAGTTTCAATGGGACTCTGTCATGGAAGACCAATTGAGCATCAACAAGACCTCTCTAACAACCAAGCTCTCTCTGTTGAAACTGAAGCACAGGCGCCAAATTCACGCACCAGCAAAACCTCCAGTTTCCCTTTTTACAGTCCAAGTCCTTTGCCAAGCCTCTTTAAGAACTCACCTGCGGTGTCCAGTGTAAGCTCCACACCTTTGCGCATTTTCAAGAGGCCTTTTCCACCACCTTCTCCAGCAAAACATATTCGGGCATTGCTTGCACGAAGACACGGCTCTGTTAAGCCCAACGAGGCCTCGATCCCTGAGGGAAGTGAGACTGATATTGCTTTGGACAAAAACTTCGGCTTCTCAAAGCAGTTCTCGAGCCATTATGAGCTTGGTGAAGAGGTTGGTCGTGGTCATTTTGGCTATACCTGCTCTGCCAAAGCCAAAAAGGGAAGCTTGAAAGGTCAAGATATGGCTGTCAAAGTTATTCCAAAATCTAAGGTTTATTCTCAGCTTCTTTTTGCCTCTGACCATTTAATTTTCATTCTTATGCTGCAATTTTTGTGAATTTGTAAATGTTGGGACTGATGGCCTTATTAGTAACCATTTGTAATAAGCTTGACCTGTGCCTCATCTGTCACTTGACTGAAAGATTATGGATATCATTAGTTTTTGTCATTGGTTGTCTGTGATCTTGTGAAATGATATTGTTCAAACTGGGGTTTGTTTTAAGTTGACATCGGCCTTAACTGGTGGGCCGCTAGATTTGCATTGGATTCTCATTTTTCATCAGGACAATCTATTCCCATGCTAAGCCTCTGGACTTGTAGTTGGTCAGAGAACTAGATGTTAATGTCGAGGTTCTAGTTGATTACGGAACATAAGTGATGAAGGTTTCATCTTAATTGACTGCCGACGCAGGATATCTTAAGATTCTCAATTTTGCACATGTCTCTGGGTTTGAAGAGAATGTTAAGTGGACTCTAGTTTTGTTCTGCTTTTAGGTTCGACATTGCAAATACCAGCACTTTTCCCGTTCTAGTAGACTTTTAAAAAGAGGGCTTTGCTTTGATCTAATGGTCATTGGTGATTCTCTGCAGATGACAACAGCAATTGCGATAGAAGATGTGAGACGAGAAGTGAAGATCCTACGTGCTTTAACAGGGCATAAGAACTTGGTACAATTTTACGATGCCTATGAAGATGATGAAAATGTCTACATCGTGATGGAGTAAGTTTGGGTTGCACCATGTTCTCCTTAAAGTACAATTACTGCCTTCTGGTTTAATTTTATAATTAGAGAAAAGTTCTTATACTAATTCATCAAAGACTTCAGTTAACTTTGTTTTTTCTGCTTCTTAGTGATAACATCCATAAATTTTACGATGGCAACTAGCTGTGCATGGCAATAAAGTCCTGAGAATTCTCATCATCAAGCATTTTCATTTGGATGTCTAATCTAGCAGGATGTTGTTACTGTAAATCAGTATTGACTTGACTGATTTATTTTGTGTGGTTGATATATATATATCTTATGATATTTTGGTCAATTGGCTGGCGAGTTGTTACTGATATGGAGTTTTAGGCTTATGATACTGAACTGGACATAAAGGAGCATGTTATGAAGTTGAGAATATAATCTAGGTTATTGAAGCTTACCCATCTGTATATTTTGTCTTTTAGGTTGTGCAAAGGTGGTGAGTTACTGGACAGGATACTTTCAAGGTACAGTTCTCTTACAGACAGTTAATTTTGTATTGTACATTTGTTGCTTATTCTATGATATTGGTAATTGGCTGAACTTCTATTTGTACATATAGGGGAGGAAAGTATTCAGAAGAAGATGCAAAGACAGTTCTGGTTCAGATTCTCAACGTCGTTGCCTACTGTCATCTCCAAGGTGTGGTTCATCGTGACTTGAAACCAGAGGTAAGTGACTAATAATCAAGTAATATCTGCTTGCCTGTACTATTCTACCTTTCCTTTTATAGTGTTTACTCGAAAATCTACGTTTTATATACATACATGCAACAGTTAAAATATCTCATTTGATTTGGATAGTGATTATATTCCATGTTTGAGTTCAGACACTGGCATACTAATAATGTGGTATCTGGTACTTCAGAATTTCCTTTTCACTTCTAAGGAAGAGAATTCCCCATTGAAGGCTATTGATTTTGGGCTCTCTGACTATGTAAAACCAGGTAAAGCTGCAGGTGCCCTTCTTTTCTTGTTCTTCATTTTCCCACAGTTGAAAAATGAGTTTGACCATTGCTCCATTTGCAGATGAGAGATTAAATGACATTGTGGGAAGTGCATACTATGTAGCTCCTGAAGTTCTACACAGATCATATGGTACTGAAGCTGACATGTGGAGTATTGGTGTCATTGCTTACATTCTTCTATGTGGTAGCCGGCCATTTTGGGCCCGTACAGAATCTGGAATCTTTCGGGCGGTCCTAAAAGCTGATCCTACCTTTGATGAAATACCTTGGCCTTCTTTATCCCCTGAAGCTATAGACTTTGTGAAAAGATTGTTGAACAAGGACTTCCGAAAGAGACTAACAGCTGCTCAGGCACTAAGTAAGTTGTTGAAACCCTGTAAATATTACAAGATCTTTCTTTAGTTATCCAAGTTGCGATTTATGGAATATCATTTGAATATTCTTGTGATGATCAGTGCCTTTTTTAATTATTATTAGGTCATCCGTGGCTAGCCAATCATTATGACATGAAGATTCCATTAGATATGGTGGTATATAGGCTTGTAAAGGCTTATATATGCTCATCTTCTCTCCGGAAATCCGCGTTGGGAGTAAGAACACATTTTTCTCATTGATATGTCACACACGAACATTTTGCTGGTCACCATTATCTTGGGAATTCTTCCTTGTAACTTCAGTTTATTCTATACACGGTTTGGAAATTTGACAGCTTTGCCTCAAATTCCAAAGCCAGTAGTTGATCTCTTTTTTGTTGAGGAATAAGCAAAAAGTGTCCACATAAAATAATGAATGCATAACTGAATCTTAGTAGTATTGAATAATTTGCATCACAACTGTAATGAATACATAAAATATATGTTTGGTAGCTTTCTTGCAAGGTGTCCTTGGTTCAACTGTTTGATCTTATGCTGTGAGATTGAGTCATAATGCATTGTGGGTGTGACAGGCTTTGGCGAAGACGTTAAGTGTATCTCAGCTAGCACACCTCCGGGACCAATTCAACTTGCTGGGACCAAGTAAAAATGGTTTTGTTTCTATGCAGAACTTTAAGACGGTATGTTGTTTTTTACTTTGGCATCTCTTGGACTATTCTTGTCAATCTGTCCAATGCTTCATCATTTGACTCTGAATAATGTTGCAATTAGTAGGCAGTAATAAGGCACTCTACCGATGCTATGAAGGATTCAAGGGTATTTGACTATGCAAACATGGTAATGTTAAAGGTTATTGGTCATCTTTAATACAATGAGTCTGGTTTTGATACTTTATCTAGCTTGTTATATCCTTGATGTGGTGGCTAATTGTCTACCCTTGTATTGCAGATTAGTTCTGTTCAGTATAGAAAGTTGGATTTTGAAGAATTTTGTGCAGCTGCTGTAAGTGTGCATCAACTGGAAGGAACAGAATGTTGGGAGCAACATGCTCGCCATGCGTATGAGTTCTTTGAAAAGGATGGAAACAGACCCATCATGATTGAGGAACTTGCCTCGGTATGCTCTCTTTCACTCTCTCTTGTTCACTCTAACACATACGACACACACTTAATGCATGCACTCTGTAGCTAATTCAATTAAAATACAGTGCTGCCTTTTCAATTGACCTTTATATGACAAAATTAAAGTACAGAACACATTACTGTATTGCTAGTTTAAAACTGCTAAAGCTATACTCTTTTTTTTCTTACATGAGGACCATCCACATATAGGCAGTGGCATTCTCCTTGAAGGGTCTGAAGAAAATTTGTGATAATTTGGACATAGGATTGAAACATCATAGTTTTCTCTAGCAGAACAGCTGAGAGTTTTGTAACAGACAAAGGATTAGGTGACTTGTATTTTCTAGGCTGATTGTTCTGTTGGAAGGTATAACAATGGGGATGGTAATGATGATGGTTATGTTGGTCTACTTGACAAAGGAATCAAATTTACCTGAGGGTTTCCCTAGGAGATCAATTTCGAGAACCTTGTCTTCATAAGTTTTTTGTGAGTTGAGGCTGAACTTTGTTTCTGCCTGGCTTTTGGATAGTTATAACATCAGACAATGTTGATAAGGAGTTACCATGAATTGAGTAGGAAAAACGAAAGGTGTATTGTGCACTGTTCATTGTGCATTGATCTCATTTGACCGGATCCTTCTTCATCGATACCGAACGAATGCTCTGAGGATTTAGGCGAATTATTTTGATGCAAAATTTCATTGTTTGTAACTAAATAATACGGTAAAAGTTTAACCAGGTCTGGCCTTGGAATTCTTGGTTCATATATAAATTTTGGTTGATTGTGGGAATCAACTGTTATGAACAAAAGGTCTTTGAAGGTGCAGTAGTCACGGGATCCAAGGTATGATTTTGTAGTCAATTCACCATTTCGGTAATGCAACATGGCTGTCATTTGAACTTGAGGATTGCCATTGATTTTGGAGTTGAAGTTTGAGTGCAGAAAAAAGTTGTCTTATCTTGTATAAGACATGTTGAAGTCAGGAAACAATGTTAGTAAGCTTCAACAATGTCAATGCATGCATGCTGGTACATTTATCCATTTGAGTAGAGAAAGAACGCTTTTGGAAGAACACTGATCAAGCAAAACCAATATCAAACATTACACTGATCAAGCAAAACCAATATCAAACATTGAGATAAACTTGTTAGATTATATTACATTAACTTAATCTTCTCTTGTTCTATGTTTTCAGGAACTTGGACTTAGCCCATCAGTACCAGTACATGTGGTCCTCCAAGATTGGATTAGACATTCTGATGGGAAGCTAAGCTTCCTGGGTTTTGTCAGACTACTACATGGAGTTTCTTCTCGCAACTTCCACAAGGCTTGACATGAAAATTCCTCCTACACACTATCTTTTTCTCCCTCTCCTTGTTCCAACAATCTCGAATCGGAGCACTGCAAGAAAGGATCGACCGGCAAGCCTAATTCAACATGAAGCAATCCTGATTCTGTCTCTTGATCAAAAGCAAATGTTGCTGCATTCTGAAATGTGAGCCATTGTGGTAGTTCTTAGTGATTAAGCCACAAAGTATGCTTTTCCTTTGTCTTTCACCATAATCTGGCCCTTTTTTCCTTCTTCTTCTTATCTCATTTTCCTGATATAAGGTTTTTTCCTTTACTTCTTCTCCTACTGTGATTTGGAGGATTGTACAGATGAGGATAAATTGTATTTAGAATCAGTGAAGAACCTGTGAGGTTTTTGTGAAACTCCTCCCTGTGTACCCCTTGCACTAAGTTTTCTAATAAGTTCTTAATGTGCTACAAATCAGATTCTTTACTTTGCACTTTTACCTTCCCCTGAGAAATTAAAAAAGAGAAAGTGGGAACAAGCTAAAATTCAAGAATCTACAAGCATTTTGCTTGAGCTATAATGAGTTCATTGAAATGATCTTATTTAGTAACTAGCTCATGTTTAATTTGGAGTTTCATTGCAATGGTACTAAGAAAGAATGCCAAAAACCTTCCTAAAGTCTTAAGCTTGAGTTAAAACAAAAATTGAGGTCGACTTAGAATTAAATTTATTTTCATGTGTTAATTTTAATTCGATATGATCCGTTTTTTATTCTTTATAAATAATTGGATTTGTTTTTGTTTTCTTAAATTTAAACCTAGTCGAATTCAAATATTCAAATTTGAGTTTAATTTTAAACCTAAATTAAAAAATTAGGTTTAGATTATTAACTACCAAATAAACCATATGATAGGAAGATGATGAACTATTAAAAAGATGAAAGAAATTAAAATATTTAGCATATGTTATTTTGTAAATCTTTTAAAAATTACATTATTGAGTTCTAATTTATTTTAAAATTTAAAATTAAAATAAGTAAGGAGATTGTTTCCAAATGACCTGAAAATAAAAAGAAAAAGGAAAAAATAGATAAATACAAATGATAAATAAAACTAAAATTAGAATAACAATAACCAAAAACCAAAAAAGGAAAAAGAAAAATAATAATAATAAGGAGATAATAAAGTAAAATAAAAATAAAAAATATATAAAATTAATAGAAACAATAAAACTAAAAATAAAAATAAAACTAATACTAATAATAACACTTGCTATTTCAATTAAGTTATTTTTATTTTTTATCTTCTTGATTAAATATTTAAATTTTATCTCATTTACGGTTAAAACTTAAAAGCACTTTGATGTTGTCTAAAGGAAAAACAGAGACGGTGAGCTCTGGTTGGGGGAAACGTATCGAAAGACGCAAACTTTCTCTAAATTTTCTATGCAGTCTCTCTTTCTGCTACTTCAATGGCGACCATACACAAACCCTTTAGACCTAAGCCAAAACCCAGATTCCCAATCTTCATTTTTGTGATCTGTGTAGCTGCCATTGCATTGCTTTACCTTATTTCCTCTGTAATTTCCACAAATGGGTTCTCTTTCCCATCCTCTATAGTGACCATTAAAGACTTGATGAGACCCGGCAAACTGAAGAGAAAAGTACACACCATTCATGAGAAGTATTTGTACTGGGGTGACAGAATTGACTGTCCTGGCAAGCACTGTGAGTCCTGCGAAGGTTTGGGTCACCAAGAGTCTAGCCTTCGCTGCGCTCTCGAAGAAGCTATGTTTTTGAATAGGTAAGTGTTGGCTTTTGTTTTTTTTGTGTTTATAAGTTGCTTGCTTTTGTGGATTTTGATTGATTTTTTTGATCTTGAGTTAACGGCTCTGTTTGAGTGCTGGGTAATCTGTGGAAGCTGTATAAGTATGGGATTTTTATTTTACCCTTTTTGCATGCATATTTTAAAAGTGGCTTTAGTGGATCTTGGATCAGAGCATTGTTCGTTTTTGTTTGGATACTGGGAAAATGTGGGAAACTAAATAAAAAGTAATGCTGATTATATCTATTCTAAAATTGGTTATAAAACGTAAGGTTTGCATTTTCACCTGTTGCTGTTGTGTTGGGGAGATCATAATGATTTGTCCAGATATGACCATTGCGATTATTGATGACATTTCGTGACCTTTTCTTTTTCTAGTGAGCAAATTTATGACATCTCGGTAGTGTTTTGCTTAGCTGTGGCTTTCCCCTGTTCTTTTTCTTTCCGTCTGGTGGGTAGGATCTGCCGAGTGCTAGATAAACTAAACTTGAATCAGCATAGCTTTATATGGATCTGTGGTAGAGCTTTCAAGGATCTGTCACCTTGATTTTATTCTTCTAATTTGAGTGTTTTAGACATTGTTATTCCATTGATATGCGTTTTACATGGATCTGATACAACTTACTATCTCAATTTGTGATAGTGATTTTAAGTTCACTCGTTACTGGATATGTTTTTGTCAGTTCCTTTTCCAATGATTAATCTTGTTACAGGACATTCGTGATGCCTTTTGCTATGTGTATCAATCCAATACATAATAAGAAGGGGATCCTTCATCATTCCGATAATGCAACTTCAGAGGAAAGGTATCTATTATTGGGTATCTGTCGTAGTGATTATTGAATACAAGAGATAAAATACATTAGAGCTATAAAAGGCATTTTGCTTCTAAGTTTTGCCTTCTGTTTTTTAGGTGGGCCGCAAGCTCATGTGCCATCGAATCTTTGTATGATATTGACCTCATATCTGAAACTGTACCTGTAATTTTGGATAATTCGGAAATTTGGCATCACGTGCTAACTACAAGTATGAAGTTGGGAGCTAGAGGGGTCGCCCATGTTGAAGAAGTTAGTCGGTTTCACCTCAAACATGATAGTTACTACTCAAATCTTTTACTTATTAATCGAACGGCAAGCCCTCTGTCATGGTACTTAAATTCATCTTCTTGTTGCTTCTCTTTACCTTCTTCTTGGTACTTCAGCGATATTTTGTGCAAACTGAATTTCAGAATGGAGGATGTAGGCAAAATATCCTGGGACTATGGGTTTTAAGATCGATGATTGATATTTTGTGCAAACTGAATTTCAGAATGGAGGATGTGGGCAAAATATCCTGGCACTATGGGTTTTAAGATGGATGATTTGCTTATTGTGCAGCTCAGTATACATGAGATAATATCTAAACTTTTCAACTGATTTGAGTATCTTTATTGATGCTTGGTTGTAAGCACAGTTGCTGAGATTTTCATTGGACCAGCTGGCATACCTTTCCAAAACTGTGGGGTGTTCTTTTGTGTTTTCAAGTGGCTAAGAGAACATGCCATATCATTGGGCATTGTCATTGATGAAAATTATCACATGATTGAACATTGAACCGGTTTAATTATCAAAAGATAGGTTTTCATATTCATTGTTAATTGCTCCAATACACACAGTGAAATAGGTAGGGGGAGAATGAAATACACGAGAAAAACTCATCATTGTGATTCTCTATTTTGTTACCTGCTTATAGTCATGGATCCTCGTTAGTACTTCCTGTTCAGATTTTTAATTTTCAACAGCTTTATGTCTTTATATTAATTGTGACAGGTTCATGGAATGCAAGGACCGAAACAACCGCAGTGCAATTATGCTGCCATATTCATTTCTTCCTTCAATGGCAGCAGAGAAATTAAGAAATGCAGCAGAAAAGGTGTGTATAATGCTATATTGATGATTAAAGGATTGATTTGATCTTTGAGAGCTTTATTCAAACCACATAGAGTACTCGGTCTGGAACAATTAACGCAATTGCAATTAGCAAGGGGAGACATTTTATTTGTAGCATAGTTATTGCCATTTTATTTTAAGCTCCAATTGCTGCAAAGTTATGTACAAGGGCTCTTCCAATTGCTCTTTCCTCTTATTGATCAGGTTATGCTTTCATTTGTAACAGATTAAGGCACTCCTTGGTGATTATGATGCTATCCATGTTCGTCGAGGGGATAAAATTAAAACCAGAAAGGATAGGTTTGGGGTTGCTCGGAGCCTACATCCACATCTGGACAGGGATACACGTCCAGACTTTATACTCCACCGAATTGAAAAATGGGTTCCGGCTGGCCGAACTATTTTTATAGCTTCAAATGAAAAGACACCTGATTTTTTCTCTCCTCTCTCTGTTAGGTAAACCATCTCAAGCTCTTCTAAGAATTCATGAACTAGAGCTACTAACAGTACTGCCGGTTTCAAATGTCAATATGCTTTTATTATCTATATGGCATGTGTGTAAGTTTTATTACAAACACAAAAGCCTCAAATGATTTGGGAATTGGTAAGGGTAGTGCTGAGAAATAATTTATATAATTTCTGTAGTTTTGATTTCTTGGAAATGAAAACTGCATGTTGCAGTTGATAATAGTTCAGTATGGCAAGTATAAATCAGAGTTGGAACAGCAACAATAAGTTCGATCTGTAACTTTTTCTATATGCCGCTATACGAAACTGTTTTCTGCATTGTCCCATTTGGTTGGTGGAAAATATGATTTTCAGTGACGAAAAGGAAAAGTTCTAATTCTTCTGCGCAGGTGAAGCTGATGTAAGATTTTTTAATATGTGTGCAGGTATAAATTAGCATATGCAGCCAACTACAGCAAGATTTTGGATCCTTTGATTGAGAACAATTACCAACTATTCATGATTGAGAGGCTTATAATGATGGGTGCCAAAACATTCATTAGAACATTCAAGGAAGACGATACGGATCTCAGCCTAACGGATGACCCAAAGAAGAACACCAAGATATGGCAAAAACCTGTTTATACGCTTGGCGAAGACCGGAGATAACATCCCGTTTCAGAGAATTCCTTTAGTTTTTTTCTACAGCCAGCCAATTCTTTCTCACCAGGCCTACAATTCTTGCAGACACAAGCATACAGGTGTATATTTAGTCTCAGCAGTGCAAGATCGTAGCCTCATCACGGGATTCATTGTACTGGAGGAGCTTGTAGTATTCTGATGTAAATTGTTGCTTTCATTAGAGTGCAGTCTTTTATATGTGTTTTGACCGGTAATGTACGGAATATTGTTGCAGAAGAAATCTTTGTTAAAGGGAAGAGATGATTCTGATTCTTTGCTCTTTGTCAATTAAGATTTGCACGTTAGAAAATGATCATGGTTCACATTGATGAAGATAATGCATACTCCTTTCTTCTTCCCAGAAGAGAAAGGAAAAGTAAAAGAAAACAAACAACCTGCGTAGTTGTTACTACTGATAAAACCTTGGAATTTGGACATTTACCAAGTAGCATCATGAACCTCCATTGATGCACAGGAACCCTCAGAAGAGAATATAGCTTTTGTTTCAAAATTAATGAGAACCTACAACCATGAACGAACTTCGAATTCTTGCAAATTCAGGTTGTTATAAGACCATATCAGCACACGAGCATGGCTTTAGCTTTAGCTTTGTCATGTTTCAACTACAAGCTGCAAAAAGATTTGGTAGATGCTTCCACGTGGCATTAAACAAAACCACATCGAAAGTAAACAGACAGATAACAATGTTTTAAAGCCCCATTTGAGCGCTCGCTGCACGCCGAGCCTGGTGACGTTGGCTTGTAATCCTAGTGGGGGCTTTAACGTGGTGGGACCTTATATTGGATTGAACGGCTGGGCTTGTCGAAACTTCCCACTGGCTTGCCCGTTCCAAGCGAGGAGTTGACCTCTGCGGTCCTTGCGAAAGCTTTGGGCTGTGTGGGTCCTAGAGTTGGAGGACACCGCGTGAGGCTGGTGTCACAGAGCAGCGTTCACCTCCCGCTCCTTACGGTGGAAGGATAACGAGTTGGTATCGCTAAAGCCCACATGGCTCGACGATCCGATTTAATCGAACCACCACTTTTTGCCGCCGATCAGGCCCAACATAGAGACCAATCATTTCCACGCGCGTGCTCTACTATCTCCACTTCATCGTCCCATCTTAACAGAAAGTTTTCCGTTGGGTCCCACCTATTCTGACTCAGAATGCCACCAACGGCCACGTTGGAACTAATTCACGCGTGTCAGCATACTTATCCGCACGTGTAAAGTAGCCTTAATTATTATTGTTTGTAATATATAATTATAAATAGAAGGCCAACTCTTGAAACCTCGACCAGCAAAACTACGATAAAGCACAGAGAAAAACGGAATCTATTAAAGTCGCCGACGAAGATTCCACCGGCGCCGGAATATGCTAGTCTCCATTTCAGGTACGGAGGTTTTATGCTCTGTTTTCGGATCACGAGATTCTCTCGATTCTTTGGTTTGTTTAATGAGACAGTGATTTTGCAGTTGTGTGTTAAAGTTTTGGTGAAGAATTGCTTTTGATTGTTTTTACGGATTTAGATTTTTCATATGCAATCAGTTTGTATAAGTGGGCGATTATTAGGTTACAACTCATTTTCTCAGCTGTCAAACAGGGAGTTTCATAACTAATTTTCCGTGTCAAATGTATGAACTTGAGAAAGCTCAGTGATTTGTTTTGAAGTGACACTGTGTTTATGTTAGTGGTGGATGTAGTTATAGTTTTTGACTTCTGTATAAGCGATCGTGATTTGGAAGAGTGCTAAAAAGGTTGTTGTTGATGAATAATGGGAAAGAAGCTTAGGTCTTTGTTATTATTGTGCAAAATGGAGATGTTATGTTGTAGTTTATTTCGCAGGGGAAAAAATTTAAAGGTGTGAAGTTGATTGCTGCTTTTGAGGGTTGTGATGCCTTACCTTGTCAGAGAGAATTTATTCATTGGCAACATTAGTGATGCAGCGGAGATTTTACAGAATGGAAGCACTGACATAACTCATATGCTATCTGTCTTGAGCTCTGTATCTATATCTTTCTTCTCGGAATGGCGGAGTGGTCTTACCGTACCAGCAAAGGAGATCAAGAAGGTGTATGGTGGTGGATCAGACGGTTCTGCTTCTGAGGAAGATTTGGGCGATGGGTCAAAGAGTTGTTTGTCACCCGATAAACTTGTGTACCTTTTGGAGTATGCAGGAAAAGATTTGAAGCTGGTGAGAATGGCCGTACCAATTAGGGACATGGAAAGTGAGAATTTGTTGGATTATTTGGATGTCTGTATTGACTTTGTTGATCGGGGTCGTAAAGAGGGATCAGTTTTAGTGCATTGCTTTGCTGGTGTCTCAAGAAGGTATTATTTTCATTTACTTTACTTGAATGTTTTAATGTAAAATCTTTCCAGCATTTCCATGTCATCAATTCATTGGTTGATTATTTTGGGAAGAATTCTGTTTTGTTGTCCCTTCTAGTATCTCAAAGATTCTATCGGAGTTTTCTTTATTTCTTTTGTACTTATTATCAAGGACCACATTTGGCTTTGAGAGTTCATTAGTCCTTTAACTTCTCCTTGAGTTAGTGTTGGGATGAATGTTGAAAAGAAGAGACGTGCAGGACTGTAACTAAGTCTTAACTCTAGTTCATATGATTCATATTCAGTCATTTGGGTGCTGAGCTATCGTTCATTTTCATGAGCTGTTTACAAAGTAATGTTCTTCTTAGCATTAGCTGTACTGTAGCAGAAAAGAACTTGTTACCTTTTGGTACATCGCAGAGAAACTGCTTGTTACTTTGTACTCAGCTGATATGTTTCAGAAATTGTCCACAGCAGGCCTTCTATGTAATAGCTTTTCCAGTTATTTGAATTGTGCAATCCTAAGGGTTTATTCCCTTCTTTGCATGTGTTCGTTGCAGTGCAGCTATCATTACAGCATACTTGATGCGAACAGAACAGCTGCCTGTAGAAGGTTTGAACAAAAATATATTTCTTTTCTTCCTCTATTAGTTTGTGTTTGAATGAACAAATAGGTACACGAGGTGCCTACATGTTATCGTTTTCAGGGTGAATGTCTTGGTGGCTCTTTATTTTGATGTCTCTCGAAACAGAAGATATTCATTTATCCAACTTCTTGTTTTGACCTTTACCCTTTTATTTCGCTGTTGCTCTCTTCTTTGGATGCTTTCATCTAGATGCCATTGAATCACTAAAACAAAGCTGTGAGTTCGTTTGCCCAAATGATGGCTTCCTTGATCAGGTGATATGAGGCAATGGCACTTCAATTAAGCTAATAATTATCCATTCCCGTCCTTGTATGGTAATTCTGAAGTACTTGTTCCATGGACCATTGTCAATTTTATAGAAAATTTTCCCTTGCAGTTGAAAATGTTTGAGGAAATGAGTTTCAAGGTTGATCGTAGAAATCTCATTTACAAACGATTTCGCCTCAAAGTATTGGGTATGTAACTCCCTCTCCCCATATCCATGGTTATAATTTTGCATCTGATGTAAACCTAGATGTGTGCTCTAGTTCCTTGCCACGCTTTCCTCTGTAGCAGTCCTTTTAATTGGTGAATATTAGCTTATGGCTGTAATGCTTACCGTATTTTAGTGGCTACTAAAAACTTATTTTATGAGCAGAATCATTCTGTATGCTTGAGGGCGTCTAAAATAAAGAGTTGAGACCTAAGCACTATTGACATCCAATACAGAATCACATGCCATTCTATATGTTCTACATACTATTTTGTCTTTTGATTTTCTTGTTGTGTTTATAGGAAACAATACTATTGTGGTTGATTCATGAGTGCCTTTTATAGAAAGTATTTTGGTTAATGTTCTCAGGTGATTCTTATAACCGTGGAGAGAAGATTGACAGTTCTAAATTTGGAGCTGATCCTGGTGTTCCTTCAGACGTTTCCTGTGATGTGGAAGCATCTCGGAATGCGGGGAAGAAGGGAATTCCCGCATATCGTTGCAAGAAATGCCGAAGAGTTGTTGCATTGCAGGAGCATGTTGTGGATCACATTCCAGGGGAGGGTGAGACTTCCTTCGGATGGTACAAGCGGACAAGTGGCAACCCATTCAAGAAATCAGATGACTCTGAGTGTTCTTCAATCTTTGTTGAGCCTTTGCGGTGGATGACTGCAGGTACTTGCTTGTATATATACTTGTAGTTCTTGTGTCCTTGGATTTGCGTGTAATTTGTTGGATAGATGAAACTGGATCGTAGACAAATAACCATTTTTCAGTACATGTATCGGCAAAAACTTTGAAATAATACCGACTTCAAACTGTGATCGTCATGTAGTTGAGGAGGGTGCAATGGAAGGAAAACTTTCCTGTGCTCATTGCGAAGCTCGCTTGGGTTACTTCAATTGGTCAGGTATCCAATGCAGTTGCGGAAGCTGGATCACCCCAGCCTTCCAACTCCATAAAAGTCGAGTGGACATCAGCTATGTCTAGTATACCTCGGCCGGTTCGGCTTATTATCCTACTACAGAAATATGCGGTATTCCTAGTAAGACATGTAGCAGTTGACAGGTAAACTGCGGTTGTACAATCTGGGTGCCATCGAAGCTTTTCTCTACTACTGCACTCTTGTCAAAACATCTCTTGATAAGAGCTGGTGCTTGAGGTAGATTTCCCCTGGCAGTTTCTGATAATTTGGTGTTTTGAGTAACTCTACTTATTTGCTTGATTACACGTTAGAATGGATTGGTTTGGTGAGGAATGATGTATCCCCTCTATTTTACTACAATTCATTGAAATCTTACTACACGCTTCCCTTTGTTCAGCTGGAGTTCTACTTCTTGATCTCTTCATTCTACTTCCCCACGTTAGGATTCTTGCATGTTTCCCATAGTAAATCGGCCGAGTAATCATATGGGTATTGGAATGACATTTTCTTCATATCAGCACAGGGTTTAGTGTTTAGTTACAAATGATGGATTGAAGATCTGTTCCTACTTTGTACCTTTGGTATCAACTGACTGAATTATATAGACAAGTGCAGAGCAACCTCTAATCCACATAAGCTATGTTGATAAACCAAAGATCCCTATGGATCATATTAAGTACTCTGGATAATTTCTTGTACTCACTAACAGCTAACATTATGGAAGAAATTAACGTTATCTCAATGTACAGATATGCCAATATGGTCTAAACAATTGTACAAGCTCCTAAGTTATGTTTGTAGCCATACAATAGTACTAATCTTGGAAATAACTACAAGAAACTGGGAACATGAAAACAGAAAAACCCTTCTAAACTGATACAGTACCCGACCTGTGGAGCTGACTTGATGCAGTGATGAAAATTCAGGAATCCAGTTACCAACTTGGCTTCAGCAGTTTGATTTCAGGTCTGTATAGATTAGATGGGTATGATCCCCCTGATTAAACACAAAAATCTCAGTTTCACAGCGTTTACCTTCAACGATCAGTGAGATTGTGCTTCAACAAGGATGTTGGATGCAGTATTGATGTCGTTTCTAGCTTGCACAAGTGCTTGTCTTGCTGAGTTCCTATCGAATCCCATAGAAACCAGCATCATAATGGAGCTCTCTGGTGGCTCCATGGTTATAGTCGCCGTTGGAGTACGTCCCTGGAATTAACATAGGGAACAAAAATTGAAGCTATATATGCATATGATTAAAGTGAAATCTGCAGTGAGCTGGTCCACCAAAACAGTCAGGTTCAGGGTAAAAGAAAAAGAGTTCAAAATGGAAGAGACGAAAATGAGACTTATCAATGCAAAGAAGATCAACACAACAACATCCTATATCGAGTCAAATGCTACTGCAAGTTAAAAACCAATCCAGATAATAGAACTACAAGTACTGCTGAGTGAATGACGGGGTAGAAATATTCAGCAAAGACACTCACCTCTGTTCGACCAACTGTATAGGTTGGTGCTCTATCTACTAAGTTTCCCTCTGATGCTGATGCTCCACGTGGACTCCCCGTAGCCGGCCAAGAAAATCGTGGGAGGAAGGAGAATACGAACTCAGGGAACTGTGGTACAAGACGGTAAAATTCACGCTTAGATGAGTATAAAGTAATGCCTTGTTTAATATGGATCTGCAGGGTGAACAAAAATAACCAAATGCAAGTAATCCTCCATGTATATTGACAATAAATTATGGTATTCGTTCCAATCAGAACACTTGTATATTCTTAGTTGATGAAGAGAAAGGCTAATCAATTCCTGTAGAAGCCGAAACCTCTTGCTTGTTTTTATGTTTTGTGTGCAAGCCTCCAGCTTTTCATACGTGGAAAAAATGCTGACACAAAAATCAGGTTACAGATGCAATGACTAGATTGAGGTATGGGAATCTGGAATCAAAGAATTGTCAAAACAAACTTGACAATAGAAAGTCACCTTCGCTTTTCGAATGCCAAGTAGATTCAAGCGATATAAGGAACCGGCAAGGATACCACATAACCCTGGCAAGAAAGATCTCTTCCACGATGACAAAAGAAGCTGCAAAACAATACCAACATGAGAAAGTTTGCTTATGCTAGAAGAAAAGGAAATATGTAGTAAAGCTGGCTCCAAATGCAACATGAAAAACACAGCCGCAGCTGCATATGAAAAAAGGAAAAGAAAAGGCACAGTTTCTACCTGAAGACCAGCCAGATATACAAAAGACTTGTCAGAGAAATTTATGTTAAAAACTCGAAGCCTTGTTGATACTGGTATGTCAAAGTAAAAGGGTATGAATGAAGCGAATATAAGACCATAAGGTCCGGAAGTGAGGGTTGCTGATGGATCTGCAAATAGAAAGATGTCAATGAGCATTGTCATGGTTAAGGGAAATATATACAAAAAGTACAATGCTAAAATGCTCCATCCCTCGTTTTCCTTTTTATAAAGCACCCTCCAATGATTGTTTTTGGAGAGAAATCTAATACTGAGATTTTCTTAACATAAAACCCGATTGCAAATTGTTTGACTAACTTGCATTTTGGTTAAATAAATTCCAAGAAATTGCCCTGAAAATGGCATGTGTTGAACGTTCAATAAACATTGAATGTCCAATGATAAAGCATGAGGACATTATGCTTCTCAAATACAAATCTTACAACTAGTTTTTAAAAGTACAGAATAAGCCTAATTGGCAGTGTTGATTTCATTTATCCAAGGAACAATATAGGTAAAATAATGAAGAACAAGATAGAAAACTAAACAGAAACCCTTGGACAAGTCAAAAGGGTATAAATGAAACCATAAACCAAACAAAAAAGACAGCACACAAGTTGAAAATAAATGTGAAAAAAGACGTATCTGCAACAGATTACTATCGGCATTCCCTAAAACTTATTGGATCATATCTTGAAAATGAATCACTTCATCAATCAGCCATTAGAATTGGCTTGAAGTTCATATAAAATCCTTTGTGTTCATCAATCAGCCATTAGAATTGGCTTGAAGTTCATATCAAATCCATTATGAACACAAAGAAAAGCATCAAAGAGATTCAAATATTTTGTAATCCGTACAAATATGTTGTGATTAATCACCTTATGCATCAAAGAACATGAAGTACAACTACATACAAAAAGGATGGTACCATTACAGCATTGAATACAGTTTTCCATTCAACATGGCTGACTGTGCATTCGTGAAAAATGGCAAGTCTAGAAAATTCCAGAGACATGGAAACCGTGCATTCATGAAAAATGGCAAGTCTAGAAAACTCCATTCAGTGGAACTACGCACGCACTACATACCTTTAAGAAGAGCTAGTGCTAGGAACTCAAAAAGCAGTGATACTATCACAGAGAACAAGATAAAAACCTGCAGAATTGTGGTTGGTGTCAAATCACAAAGTAAACAAATAAAAAGGACGATAGTTAAGGTTAAAACTTAGGCATTTCCTCTATACTTAGTCAATAATAGATAACAAAATAAACACAAAACCGAATATTGCACTTAAAATTTTGAAACCAAGTTTCCCTCGAGTAAAAACGAGGGTTGAAGGATAAATTACAAGAATCCTGAAGCTTCAGAATCTCATTCCAGTAATTTAAGGTTACAAGATCCCAGAAAAGTTGGAAGAATTATGAACTAGAGAACTACTCACTGAATACTTGTTAGATCCTATCTGTCTCTCAAAGACCCTGAAGTAGTATAGAAGATATAATCCAAACATCAGTTCCGGGGTAGAAGAAAAGGCAAATACTGAAGTGATTAGCTTCCATACACGTGGCCTCCTGAATATATCCTGGAAGAGTGAAAATTGAATTCAGGAAGATGCATATTAGTCTTAGTTTAAAGAGTCCACTGAATCTTATATGAAATCGAAAATTTGGAACATCATCTGCTGAGTAAAGACTCCTGTACAACATGTATATTCACGAAATTGCAAGAAGACCCATTTGAGATCATGTCCCAAGAAACCAACTTTACTAAACCATAAATCCAAACATACAATTTTTGATAAGGAAATAATAAAAATGCAGGGCCAGACATAACCTGATAAGAAAATCCAAGCTTGGTAGACATGCCTCTGATCCCGAAGAAGAAGGTGAAGACACAAGAAGCAATAACAAACACCTTCGTCACCGGGGCATTGTCTGCATACAAGAAAATCACCAAAAGTTCAATCGTTTTAGAACTCGTGTAACCGGATGTTCATCGAAATGGGATTTTTCAATACACAATTTAAGTGCTTGTGGGTGTTGCTAGTTGAAGAAACCAAGATGAGTTAGCTAATGGGTACGCACTGAAACCGTAAGGGCCGCCGTTCATCGTTGCCGTCGTCGTCCTTTTGGCCCGTCCAAAGAGATTATAAATCGACGGCCTCTTCTTTAATTTAATTTAGTTCAGTTGCGTTCGAAGAATTCTATTTCTACTTTCTTCTATTTACTTCTACATGTTTTTGCATTTTAATTAAGAAAGTTTCTAGAAATGCAAGACGTTTAGGTAGGCCTTTTAAATAAGCTTGTCTCCGGTTTGGTTTGGTTTGGTTTGGTCTGAAATTAATGTATTTGATTTGATTTAATCAGGTTTCATAGAGGACTTGGTTTCGGGTCTAGAGTAATTCAAAACTCAAAAAATTTAAGAAAAATGATTTTTAAATTTTAAATAAAAAATCGGGCCACACTGGGCTTGATCGAACTTTGGACCGTCCAATCTAAATTGGACTTGGATCCAGCTGCGTGCCCTATGCTTGATTAGTCATATCAGGTTTGATTCAACTCAATTTAGTGCTAACTATGGATGGTAATGAGCTTGGTTTGCGACAGCAGGCTCGAGTTCAATTGAGCTATAGGAGGTTCAGTCTTAACCCAAACTCGACTCAACCCTTGATTTTTTAAATTAAAGATATAAAAATAACAATTATTTTTAACAAATCAACATCATTTTGCTTATAAGGATAGGGTCGGGCCTAAATAGCCTACTCCAAGGCTCAATTTTTACAAAAAAGTTGAGCTCGAGGCCTAGCCCAAGAGTAGTTAATTTAGATCTAACTTGTTGACTTCTAGTCCAACGTCCCAAATCTAATTGCCATGTCTAGTAATAACCCTAATTTGGAGTTATGTCCACATTTTTGTGTGCATGCATATGTAGAATAAGGATGGGAATGCATAGAGTGTAATTCAACTTCGGTTGGGTCCAAATTGATCCTTTAATAAGTAGTTAAGCATCACTCAAATTTATTTGGACCATTCTAAAATGACGTTATTTTGAAATTAATCTTTTAATAAGTAATTCAAGACTAACTTGAATCTGTTCACATCTCTCTAAAATGATATCATTTTAATTTAATTTTTCAAAACAATATTATTTTAGTCTTAATTTTCTTATATTTACATATAAAAATAATATTATTTTAAAAATTAAATAAAAATAATATCATTTTGAGGAGAAGTTCAAACCAATCGAATCAAAATTCAAGTCAAGCTTTTAGTTCGCAACTAACCTAAAAACTTTATCAATTTAGGCATAATCTATTAATTTTTAGTCCAACTATATCGAAGTTACTACACCTAAGTTTTAGACATTTAATATATTTTCTAGATAACAATTGCATAATTTCATATACTATTAATGACAATCTCTATTTTATTCTTGGCTTGGACTTTTAACCTTTAACTTTCTAATTTAAAACTCAATTTTGAATTTAATTAAACATATTTCAATTTATTAATTTTAATCAAAAAATATTATTAAACCTAATTAAATTTAAACATTCAAACATTAATTTAAATTTTATTTCAACAATCGATTTTAATACAACTAAACTTTTTTCTTCTTATGTAAAAATTATCTCAATTTCTAGTTATATAATGCATTGTTAATCTCTTAGTATATAAAGGCACTTCATAGCTAGCTGGAAATAGGTCTTAGGTGGAAGGTGTTAGAGTAGTGCCCTAAAGGCAATCCCCTTTAGCGCTTTTTGTTCATAGTCATGTACAGACTTTATGAATAAA
>JANSVA010000003.1:1559314-1573584 GCA_025504915.1 Erythroxylum reticulatum | reverse complement strand
TGTCAAATTATGCATAGTTTAGTTATTACTCACTAAGCTATATGCTTAGCACGGTGGATTTGCCCCGTGTAGGTTCAGAGAGAAAGACTTAAGGGATGGGACAAGTCAACCGCAATGGCCAATGAAGTTTGAGTGTTGTTTTGAAAATAATGTAAATTTTTGGTTTGATTTTTTTTTAGCTTGTATCTGATATGTATACGTGGATTTGTTGTAAGATTGTAACAATTATACTTAAATGCATGTGTGAAATATTTTTGGTTTGTTTGTACTGTCTTGTGTGGCATCCTCCTTCCAGGGAATATGTGGGTGTTACACAGTATATGTTTCTGTATGTGAAAGGCACTCGGTCACAACAATAATAACAAATATGGAGTCTCATATGCACATGTATTGATATAAATTTGTTCTGATTCATAATGATTACATGAAATGCCATGTTAATGTGAGTATTCGGAAAATACATGTTCTGAATAAATATTTGTGAATTATATGATTTGTGTATATGACCTGGGTGAAATCATCGATGATGGTTCACTCATTGAGTTCGCAAAACTCACAAAAATTGCAACGTAACTTTTCAGGTACGAGACAGGAGACCTAGTTCTTTAGACAGGACTAAAGGATCCTTTTGGATTAAGTTATAGCTCAGAGGTCTGTCAGCTAACACCAAAAGTGTTGTAGTTTTTATTTTTATAGTTTTGCTAGAACCTGTATGAAGTTTGTGAATATTTGTTTAATGGAAAATAATGTAAGCCTTTGTGAATGAATGCAATGAATGGTTTTTAAATTTTGATGTTTTTTTTAAATAAGTTAGTTTATGCCATGTGTAAGTCAGATTGTTTTGCTCTAACATACCATTATTATAGGATATGTACTTAAAAGTCTATGTATGTTCGGGTATATACCTTATGGTAGTGAGATGTTGCATTTTGGTATCATTAAAGTGCTTACACGTAGAACTTTGCTCCATGATTTCTATTTCTTCACGTAGAGCTATACTCCGTGATATATGTTTCGGATCGAGCCTAATGGGCCAATATATGTTTCTATATGCGAAAGGCACTCGGTCACAACAATAATAAAGAATGTGGAGTCTCATATGCACATGTATTGATATAAATATGTTCTGATTCGCAATGATTACATGAAATGCCATGTCAATATGAGTATTCGAAAATTACATGTTCTGAATAAATATTTGTGAATTATGTGATTTGAGTGTATGACATGGGTGAAATCATCGATGATGGTTCATTCATTGAGTTCGCAAAACTAACAAAAATTGCAACGTGACTTTTCAGATATGAGATAGGAGACCTAGTTTTCTAGACAGGACTAAAGGACCCTTTTGGATTAAGTTATGGCTCAGAGGTATCAGCTGACACCAGAGGTGTTATAGTTTTTATTTTTGTAGTTTTGCTAGAACCTGTATGAAGTTTGTGAATATTTGTTTAATGGAAAACAGTGTAAGCCTTTGTGAATGAATGCAATGAATGGTTTTTAAATTTTGATGTTTTTTTTAAATAAGTTAGCTGATGTCATGTGTAAGTTGGATTATTTTGCTCCAACATACCATTATCATAGGATATGTACTTGAATGTCTATGAATGTTCGGGTATATACCTTATAGTAGTGGGATGTTACATTTTTGGTATCATGAAAGTGCTTAAATGTAGAGCTTTGCTTCGTGATTTCTGTTTTTGCACGTAGAGCTATGCTCTGTGATATATGTTTCTGACCAAGCTCAATGGGCCAATATATGTTTCTGTATGTGAAAGGCACTCGGTCACAACAATAGTAACGAATGTGGAGTCTCATATGCACATATATTGATATAAATATGTTCTGATTCACAATGATTACATGAACTGCCATATTAATGTGAGTATTAGAAAAATACATGTTCTAAATAAATATTTGTCAATTATGTGATTTGTGTATATGAACTGGGTGAAATCATCAATGATGGTTCACTCATTGAGTTCGCAAAACTTACAAAAATTGCAACGTGACTGTTCAAGTACGAGACAGGAGCCCTAGTTCTTTAGACAGGATTAAAGGATCCTTTTAGATTAAGTTATAGCTCAGAGGTCTGTCAGCTAACACCAAAATTGTTGTAGTTTTTATTTTTATAGTTTTGCTAAAACCTGTATGAAGTTTATGAATATTTTTTAATAGAAAACAGTGTAAGCCTTTGTGAATGAATGCAATGAATGGTTTTTAAATTTTGATGTTTTTTTTAAAGTCAGCTGATGCTATATGTAAGTTAGATTGTTTTGCTCTAACATACCATTATCATAGGATATATACTTGAGTGTCCATGGATGTTCGGGTATATACCTTATGGTAATGGGATGTTGCATGAGAGGATCATTTGAAGATAATGGACATCTTCGTGAATATGGATATATCATGTATAATCTTTTTTCTTATTAGTTGGGATGTAGATAAATCTTATTAGATAATGTCCTATTTAGATGAGGATGTCATCTTATTGGATAATGATGTAATATGATAGGATAGGATGTGATCTTAGGTAGTTGAGTTTTGTTAGGATTCTAACTTGGCCATCAAGCCTCA
The DNA here is from genome assembly GCA_025504915.1 of Erythroxylum reticulatum. Lineage (NCBI taxonomy): Eukaryota > Viridiplantae > Streptophyta > Magnoliopsida > Malpighiales > Erythroxylaceae > Erythroxylum > Erythroxylum reticulatum. Next base: position 1,571,004 of record JANSVA010000003.1, on the reverse strand, counting down.
ATACCTATATAGATAACTCATTTGAGTCTTGCTTCTCTCACACAAAGACTGAGAGAGCACTCCTTTGCATACTTTGAGTGAAGTAAGAAAGGTTAGCAATATTGTTGTATCCCTTTCGTTCTTTTATTGTTGACTTTAAATATTTTAGTGCTTTTATAGTTTTCTTGTGAGTGTGAGAGTTAAACACTACGATGGTCATGAGGCGTTCGAGAACAAGGTTGTTGATCAAAGATTATATAGGAAGGTTGAGTATTGCTTAAACAAATATAAGTGAGATTGTCAAGCAAAGGAGTATACGTGACTTGCGGTATAAGTTCATAGCTTAGAAGACCTTTATAGCAACTGGTATCAGAGCTATAGTTTGAGATGGACAGAGGCAACAATTTGGAGGAGCGTGTCAACAAAGTAGAGGCACTCATTGGTTCAATTCCTGAAGGGGAAGAGAAGGTCACTTCCTACAATACCTGAATAAAGATGCTGGTAGAACAAATCCAACAGTTGTAGCATCAAATAATAGAGTTAATGAAGGTACAAGAGGATACTAGGTTCGAGATGACGATCTTAAAGCGTACTGTTGCACATGTCGAGAGCACCATAGTGAAGGTGCAAGAACCCAAAGTTTTTAAAGGTTTTTGGAATCCAAAGGAGCTTGAGAACTTTTTGTAGGACATGGAACAACGCTTTGTGGCTGCTAAAATACCTGATGCTAAAAAGGTCAACGTAATGGCCATATATTTGGATGGAGATGCCAAGCTTTGGTAGAGAACAAAGACCTCTATGGAGATCAGTGCAAGTAGAACTCCTATCGACACATAGGAAAAGATGAAGAAAGAGTTAAATGATCAATTCCTTCTAATAAACACTTCTTGGCTCATAAGGGATACCTTGAAGAAGCTAAAACAAGATGGATTGACAAGAGAGTACGTTAAAAATTTTAACTCTCTAATGCTTGATATTGATAATATATCAGGTGAGGACAAGCTCCTTAACTTTTTGTCTGGGTTACACTCGTAGGTGAAAATGGAGTTACAGAGGTAGAATATGAAGGATGTGGTTAGTGCAATTGCGATTGTTGATGCTTTGATGGACTTTCAAGTGACAAAATAAACTAAGGTGAGCTCCTCAAATTCTTCCAAGGGTAAAGGCCCAGCTCGACAAGAGAAAAGTGAGGGGGAAAGGAAGAAAGACTCCGATAAGGAAGATTTCAAGGAGAAAGGCAAGCAACATAGTGGCTTCAAGAGTGGGGAGACATCCTCCAAGAAGGGAAAACTTGCTTGTTATCTATATAGTGGTCCACATTTTGCGAGAGAATATAGAAGGAAGGAGAAGTTAGAAGATTCAGAAGCAATAATGAATTTGATCACCTTATTGGACGCTGTTAACAGTGACTCTAATCCTTTTGACAAGTTGATGTACACAAGAATACAAGTCAATGGGAAGGAGATAACCGTAATGCTAGATATTGGCATGACGTACTCTTTCATAGCAGAAACGATGGTGTGTAAGTTGGGACTTAAGGTGTAAAAGATCCCGATAAAGATGAAGACCCCTACGGGTAAGGCATAGGCAGTGGCAAAAGCTGTATACAATGTCCCAGTGGGTATAGGGAGTTAGCATACTAAGTTCAATTGCATGGTCATACCACTTGAAGATTTTGAGTTAATATTGGAGATCGATTTCTTGAAGGCAGCAAAGGCGGTGTTGTATCCAAGTTTGGAAGATATGATGATCATGTATGAGAAAATTTTCTTTTTTGTTAATTATTGTAGATCCGGTGGTGGAACGACTAATGATACAACAATGGTGGAACATGTATCAACCAAAAGCGTCAAGAAAGGTATGAAAACTTATATCGTTGTCGTGTGGGAGATTGATGAGGACTACATCGTGAAAGTCCCTAATGAGATTGCAACTTTGTTTAGGGAGTTTTAGGACGTGATGCTGAAAGAGTTATATAAGACTCTTCCCCGTCATCGAGAGATTGATAATAAGATCAAATTGGTTCCTAGAGTCATCTCACCTGCACGCACCTTATATAGAATGTCCCTATTAGAGTTGAAGGAGCTTCAAAAGGAACTTGGTGAACTGTTGGAGGCAAGGTTCGTCCAACCATCTAAAGCCCCACATGGTACTCCAGTGCCGTTTTAGACAAAGCAAGACAAAAAACTTCAAATGTGCGTAGACTATTGAGCCTTGAACAAGGTAACAATCCAAGAAAAATATCATGTTCCCTTAGTTTAAGATTTGATGGACAATTTGTTGAGGGTTGTGGTTTTCACAAAGCTGAATCTTCAAAGTGGGTATTGGCAAATGTATATAGATAAGGGCAGTGAGCAGAAGACAACTTGTGTGATTCGGTATGGCTTTTATAAATTTCTAGTTATATCGTTTAGATTAAGTATCGCCTCTGTAACATTTTGCAACCTGATGAACGATGTGTTGTATGACTTCATTTGTGAGTTTTTGGTGGTGTATCTTGACGACATCATCAGGTACAATACAAACATAGTAGAACATGTGGAGTACTTAAGGAAAGTATTCGAGCGATTGAAGCAATACAAGCTTTACGTGAAGATGGAAAAGTATGAATTTACACAGTCGGAGATCAGATTCTTAGGTCACTTAGTGAGCAAAGGTCAGGTCAGGATGGATCTAAAGAAGGTGAAGGCAAGCAAATTCCCACAACAGTACGAGAGTTGTAAAGTTTTCTTATACTGGCAAACTAATATCGACAGTTTATAGTGGGATACTCGAAGAAAGCGACACCATTAATAGACTTGATGAAGAAATAACAAGAGTGGTGTTAGTCAGATGCGTGTCAGGAAGGTCATCTTATAACATTTGAGAGTCAAAAGCTCAACAGTGTGAAGTAGTAGTACTCAAAGCATAAGAAGGAGATACTTATAGCGATGCATTGCCTTCAGACATGGGGGGTACATTTGTTAAGAATTAGGTTCGTTGTTTGGACAAACAATGGTACTAACACATTTTTTAAGACCCAGAAGAAGTTATCTGTGAAGCAAGCCCGTTAGCAGGAGTTCCTTGTTGAATATGATTTCAAGTGGGAGCATAAACCGGGAAGGCACAATAACATAACAAATGCTTTGAGTCAGAAGGAGGTGTTTGCGGCCCTATATTTCATTACCAAGGTAGAGTCTAACCTATTGGAGCAAATCAAATCTACAGCTCAATTAGACAATACGTATTATAAGTTAATCTCATAAGTCAATGAGGGTATTGTACGCAGGTTTTGACTCGATAATGATGGGTTGTTGATGACTAAAAGTAGTTAAGTATACGTGCTGAGTTTTAGTGGCTTGCAAAAATAACTATTAAAGGAGACGCACAACTCACAATGGGCTGGTCACCCTAAAGTTCAGAGGATTATAGCGCTCCAAGCTTGTTCTTATTATTGGCCAAATAGGGAGAATGACATTGAGGTATATGTCAAGTTGTGCCCTATTTTTCAATTGGATAAGCTAAAGAGGAAGAAGAAAGTTGGTTTGCTACAACCCTATTCATTCCAAAAAATCGTGGATGTCAATTTTAATGAATTTCATTTGAGGGTTTTCAAAGGTGGACAACATGACGACTATCATGATGATTGTAGATCGTTTCTCCAAGTAAGGAATCTTTGTGTCAGCACCAACATCGTGTCCCTCGATTGGTGAGGCATAGTTGTTTTATAAGAACGCGGTGAAATACTTCAGAGTCCTTGTGGATATTGTGAGTGACTAAAACACTAAATTTACGGGCAAATTCTGGATGTCCTTTTTCAACTCGATAGGTTATGATTTAAAGTTTCCAGCGGCATATCACCCTTAGACATGTAGCCAAATAGAGAGGATCAATGGTCTATTAGAGGAGTACTTAAGGCATTGTGTAAATGCAAGTCAACGTAACTAGTTGAGTTTGATTGATGCTACACAATTTTGTTATAACTTGTATATAACTTTTGCTATGGAGAAGAGTCCCTTTGAGATTGTCTTGGGATAACAACCTCTCATTCCACTTGAGATTGCACAACAAAGGACATGTGGCAAGTTTCTTGCAACGTACAAGTTTGCGATGGAGAAAGAAGAATTGTTAGATGAGGCGAGAGATAGTCTTCGAAAAGGTTCTCGATAAATGAAGAAGCAAGCAGACTTACGGAGGAGACCGTTAGAATTCGACGTAGGAGATAAGATACTGCTAAAACTTACCTCACAAATTTTGAAGAAGATCTCGAGCAAGCAAGTGCAATGTGGATTGGTGCCAAAGTACGATGGACCATTTGAAGTGTTGGGTAAAGTAGGGAATGTGACATATAAGTTGAAGTTGCCTGAGCGATTGAAGGCCCATCCTACTTTTCATGTCAGTTTTCTCAAACCTTAGTATGAGGATGCATCATATCCGAATATGAGTCAGCTAAAGAGAGCTCCATTAGTTGTGAGAAAACATTTTGAGGATCAAGTAGAAAAGATCTTGGATCACAGAATAATGGGGCAGCATGAGAAGAACCGACAGATTGAGTTCTTAATCCAGTGGAAGGGAAAGCCAATCATGGAAGCTACATGAGTGAAAAATACGACCTTGTTGTAGTTCGAGGATCAGGTAAATGCCTGCCTTCAGACTTGTTCGATGAGGGCATTGAATTTATCTGGTGGGGGGTGGTTTCTTAGCCCCTTAGCACATGAAGGCACTTCACAACTAGCTGAAAACGAGCCTTAGATGGAAGGTTGACTGGATGACATACATGACGAAGGCACACAAAAGCTCTAAGGTAACTTAGCAAGGTATATCAAGCTTGGTGTTAATTTTGATAGAGTTTCAGACCTTGTACAAGCTCACGTGGCAAGGTTAAGTTTTTGATGGACTAAAGACTTAGTATATGCTCAAATGAACGAAATATGACTAATATACTTGACATGGGTAAGTATTGGATCAGGCTAATGTGTTATGATTGGCTTTGGTTTGGACGATTCATCCTTAATAGATAAAGATTATTGAGAGTCTTAGATGATGTGATGGATAAGATCACGGAGGATAAACATTAGCTTTAAGAGATAAAAACTACAAAGGAGGATCATTTGAATATAGTGGACATCTTCGTGGATATTGATGGATCATATGTAATCTTTTATCTTGTTAGTTGAGATGTAGATAAATTTTATGGAATAGTGTCCTATTTAGATAAGGATGTCATCTTATTAGATAATGATGTAATTGATAGGATAAAATGTGAACTTAGGTAATTGTGTTCTGTTAGGATTCTAATTTGGCCATCAAGCCTGAATGCCTATATATATGGCTCATTTAGGTTTTACTCCTCAAACCAAGAAAACATTTCTTTGTATACTTTAAATGAAGTAATAAAGGTTAACATTATTGTTGTATCTCTTTCGTTCTTTTATTGTTATATTTAAATATTCTAGTGCTTTCGTAGTTTTTTTCCGAGTGTAAGAGCTAAACATAGCGAGGGTAAGAGCTAAACACAACGAGGGTCGTGAGGTTTTCAAAAACAAAATTGTTGGTCAACGATCACATAGGAAGGCTAAGTCTTGGTTAAACTGATCTAAGTGAAAATGTAGTGCAAAGAAGTAGGCACAACTTGTAGTATAGGTTTGGAGCAAAGAAGACCTCTATAGCACTCATCTTCCTTTTTTAACTTGCATTATTACAGCAAAAACATATTTGAAGAACTTTACATAAATTTAGAATAAGCATTAATGCACCATAACTCAATATTTTAAAAATCAAACCGAAGAGATTTAAGGTTTAGGCAATATTAGACAGTCATAAAATTAGTTGGATATTGAATAAAATTAAAGAATTTGAAAAAATAATTGAAGAAGATTATCCTTACCTAATAAAAAATTTAAAGTTTAATTAAAAAAGAGACTGTTAAATAAAAATTGATCGATTTTTAACAATAAAAATTAGTAAACTAAATCGAACCGGAAATTTAAAATTCAATCATAAAAATTAGCCAGTTTAATTTTTTAGCCAGTTAAACGATCGAACCAATTCGATTTTTAAAATATTATCATAATTCCTTACAAAAGTAAATATATATTTTTTTAATTTACACGTCAAACTGGCCCTCCTTAAGGCTAAATCCAATTCTTTTCCATGGCCTTTTTGGAGTGAGGTTATAGCGTACTCATTTTGACAATACAATTTGAGGTAAGAAAAACAATTATTATTGTTTTAAAGTAAATTACATATTTTGGATAAACTACTTGATAAACTAACGATTTAGAGTTAAACAACAAACCCAATTTTACATTTTGAGTTAGAAAACTCCTAAAGGAGTATGCTTCACCACTTGAAATTACATTGCATTATGCACACTGATTCTGTCTTGCACCAACAGCAAAACTGATGAAATTGAAACCTTGAGATTATCTGGCTAGGAACCTGTTGGTTAGGATAATGCTTTAAGAAAGGAGAAAAAGATGAAAGACAGAAAAACAAGAGGCCTGTTCACAAAATACTCTGATTACTCCAAGACTCCTTTTGGCCAGAGCTGTTTCCACCTGGAGATCTCTTCCTCACTGTAAAGCTTTCTAATTCCTGCATAGAAACCATCAGCTTCATTTCCCTCTTCCAGGTGGTCCTTCCTGTGTATTACTGTTCTTCTCCATTGAGAACCAGGGCTGTATTGATTGAACTCCAAGATCACCATATCTGTTGGCGTAAGTGTTTGATAGTCAGAAACTTTGGAAGCAATTATGAAGTGGAAACTAAACTGAAAGATTTGATACATTTAGCAAGTTAGCAGCAGAGAGAATCGCTCAGCATGTAAAGAATCCAGGGAATGTTTTCTACTTTTTCCAGTTTTTGTGTATGAATTTGGCATAGAAGTGAGTAGATAAAAAGAAAAGGAAGCAAAGATAAAATGAAAGAACAAGTTCTGAATATGAAATGATGACGCTCTTACCACTGTTAGGACACCTGCAGCTATTTGCATTTCCATCACAAGATTCCTGATGACCCACTACCGCATACCACCAGCCTGCCAATTCCAACAGAAGTCATAACACCAACATCCTTGACCAGAAAACGAATTGAAGAAGATCAATCTGGCACTTCATTTTGTTCTTAGAAGTATACATTTTTTAAACTAAACAGTCCAAATCCCAGATGCAAAGGAACAGAAAAGATGAAAAATCTCAAACTTCTGAAAACAAAAAGCATCCATGTTAAAAGTCCTCCAAGAACCCACTTCCTGCACTTCTTACCATAAGGGAATTCTCTGCTTCTCCTCCATTGGATCTCGATATGATCCCCAGGTCTCAAGTCCTCTAAGCAGTTGGAAACGTGGAGAACATCAGCAGGAGTATCAACTGATGGAGCTCTTATTCTACACCAGGGTATGTTTTCTTCTACTGTTCGTCGTCCGTGCGATGAGTACCTGCGGTACAGAAGGCAACTTCGCGGTTACAAAGAGCTCATCAGGCATAAATCAGTAGCCTGATCAACAATTACATTTTTCCCTCATGAATTTAATATCCTTATGCATTAAGCACGTGAACATCAGAAAGCAGAAACATGTCACTGGTTAAAAATTAGGAAGTGCTGATAGTTTCAAGCTTCATGATATCAGATAGATGTGCATGGTTGGCTAGAAGAATAGGAAACATGTTGATGACAGAAGTATGAAACTTTTCTGCAGATTTCTCAGTTATGCAGTAAACAAGCACGATTCATGAAAGTTCATGTGTCATTCTATACCTTGCATGAAAGGTGTTAGTCCCAGAATCATAGCTAAGTTGTGCATCATAACAGGAAAGCATGAACCCTACATGTCCATTCTGGCACCGAACATAGCAAATATGTCAATAACTTTTTCAGTAACAAACACAAGAAACATAGCAAACAGTTTGGTTGGGAATTACCTCACGATTGTAGACCTGAGCTGGGAACCAGAAGTTGCCACTTTCAAGAGAGAGAAACAAGGCCATGATTGAATCAATTGGCAAACAAGTTTTTGGCTTGTTTCTGCTTTCAAGATTTGGTTTAATCCAGGAGAAAGGCCAAATACTACCAAGAGATCGCAACAAACCCTCTGGGTTGTTTTGAGTCAAGAGGCTCGTTGGCCTCTTCCTAGAAGCCACATGCCATTTCCATTCCTTAAAAGCAACATCACCAATCACTTCACCCCATTTCTGCTTCAAGTGTTTCTCCCAAAGATGATCAGCTGTGCACATAACCCTCAAACTGCTACAAACTTTTGCCATTGTACACAATTCAGCGGGTGAAAACCTCTCGAGTATGCTTGCCATGGCCAAGTCAGGCAAATCCAGTAGAGAAATCTTCCTATCCTCAGCTTGTTCTTGCTCTTCTGAACCAAAGTTCATCTTCTTCATTGGCATTTTGATTGGAGCTTCAAATAAGCCGATAGCGAGCCAGCCTTTATCAAACATGTCCACAAAGGAAACTTGAAAATTCCTCTCCAAAATAAAGTTGACCACCACAACCCTTAGTTGGTGCGATTGGCTTGAAAGATAATCACTTGAGGAAGAATACTAAAGAAGAACAAAACCCCCAAGTCAGGTACAAGTGTCAAAAGAAGATAAAAACAGGAGCTAATTTGTTATTCACTCAATATCAAAGGAAACCATGAAAGAAGCAGTTATATTCAAAGTGAGTAGTTAGGAGGAGTATTGTGCTATCTATCCAATTTACTTTTCTCTGTTGAAGGCTAACCAGTATGGAGAAACCAAGGACAGACATCTAAAGACACCAAGACCAACAAGCTTTTATTAGTGGTAGTTACAATACCAAGCTTTACAAGGAACAGACAACAAGGTTGCTTCTTTAATATGGCATTTGAGAGTTTTTATGGTGGCATCTCCATACAGTGAATTCCCAGGCAGTGGGAGACAACTGGCACTAGAAGACAGAACTATGAAGAAGATAAAACCTAAAGCACTGGAACTTTGACAGATTTAGATTGTGATTACAGACCCACATATCAAAATCTATGAACTTGAGGAAGACAAGCAAAACCCATCACAAGTAATGGAGAATATGAATGTATGCTGGTGCACAAATAATGGAACACACTGTTAGGTGAGGACATGGACACCTTTAAGGAGTTGTCAATACTTCGAAGTTATAGCTTTTACTTTTCTTTTTCTCATCTAAAACTCCAAAACATTTGTGTGTAACTAAGAAAGCCTTCACGATATAAAGACAAAGAAACTGAGTAAACACAGCCGTGAGAAGCGTTATTAAGGCTGTTAGGCACTGAAAGGATAAACCCCTTTTGGTGGGGATCGAAATGGGATTGGTCAACAAGCCAAAGCACAGCTGAAACTTGGCGTAACTTCTAACAAACTCTCACCGGCTAATATGAACCACACATGGTCGTAAATTGCAGTACCATATTAATTAAACCAGTCAGAAAGTGACTCTTTTTGCCATGTATGCAGGAACCTGAATTTGTAGTCAAGGTCAATGAGATTAACTGTTAAAAAGTATACCAAGACTCCACTATTATTTGTTTTCTTCAATTTTTCAATGGTTCCCGTGCTCTTCCCATCTTGTTCTTGACCTCCCAAGTCTCAGAAGCTAACCTTAAGAGCGGCTAACAGATTAAGGTTTTGAGCTACTCATGATTAACTAACAAGACAAACAAGAAGGTTTTGTCTTTTTTAGGTGGGATTGTTCCTTAAACTTGCTCAGAAGAAGTCATCATGAGTAGTTTGGTGGCCTATCATGGGTGGTTGAGCTAGTTTCACAACTGTATTAAGATATTGGTTACAGAGAAGCAACTCATACCCATTTTTAATTTCCCTCTTCAGAATCTAAGGTACCCTACCAATCAACCCATAACCCCATGACAAGCAACTGAAGTACTAAGTAATCCTTTAACTTGATTCTATGCACCTAATCCATGAAGGTAAGATAAAATAATAGTTGAAGTTTGATCCTTTTAAGGGAATATTGGTCAAAGGCAAACATGATTCTGATTTTGATGCTGCAAAAATCTTGTTTCCATACTAAGCCACAAGAACTCATCAAGAATAGCAAACCATTGATAAGAAACAAACCATTATAAGTTATAAATTACTGGTGTAATGTCAACATTATTGATTGGAATCCACAAAGCAGGATAAGAAGGAGACAAGCCCATCCAAATCCAATCTTCCTCTAAAAGCTCCCTTCTTGTACTGATAATGCTTGCCAATTTCAATGAGTTGTTAGGTTTCTGCTTTACAAACAGTTCCTGCCCTTTTAAGTATTCAAAAAGCTGCTGTATATATGTTTCTCATTCTTAATGAATAGTGTTAGAACATATGATCTTAAGTAGAGTTATCTTAAAATTATAAATATTAATTTATTAGTTAAATTAATACTGTTACTTAATTCTAAATTATTAATTTATTTATATCAAAATTTATATATTATTTCACGTATTTAACAATTTATTTAATATACATTTGAAAAAAACCGCATATATAAGTTTATATAAATAATTATAACAACTTATTTGATTTATTTTCTACTTGCAATTAATAGAATATTTTTAATAATAAAAATGGAAAAAGGGTATTTTGTTATCCATTAATTAAAATTCATCCGAAACAAAAACGAAAAAAAGTAGAAATAATTTGATTGTTAAAGTAAATTTTCCTTTACTAATTAGAAGCATAAAAAGCTATTATAAACTCGATAATTAAAGTTAAAAAACACTAATAATTAGAGATTAAAAAGGCATAAAAAAGCTATCGCAAACTCGATAATTAAAGTAAAAAAACTAATAATTAGATATTAAAAAGGCATAATTTATACATTTTTTACGGTATTTTTATTTAAACTTTGTTTAATTTTTTTACATTAAAATTGGAATAAAACACTTGAATACTCTTTTTTATTATATTATTTTAACCCAAGATCATGCTTTGAACAACCCCAATCAAATAACTATTTCAAGGACTTCCCCACCTGGGAATATTACTTGTTATGTGCATAGATGCTGATGTTGTCCTTCCCCACTTCAATTGTATCTTTACAAGTGAAAAGAAGAAAGTAGCTTTACACTAAAAGTTGGTGAAGTGAACCAATCCTAAAGCGACTCTTTTACACTGTTGAAAATGCTTGTTGCAATGCAAGATGACATATCTGACCGATGGTTCGAGAGGTGGAAGTTGTTTCTTATGTGTCTATTCCGAGTAGTGGTTGCACTTATCTTCATGATTTGAGGGATGATAGACTGAAAATGCAAACCCTTGTAAATATCAGAAAGATGGAGTCCGTTATTTGATTATTAATTACTAATATAATAAATAAGTTATTTATAACACGTAATTTATATATTATTAGATATGCATATATAAGAAAAAGCATATAAAATCATATCTAACTTGTGGATATTGAATAGTTAGAACAATACACAATGCCCTTCTAACCTATTTTTAAAAAAAACTAACGGGCTGTTTGGAAACTTTTGAATTGGATTCATTAACGAATTGGATTCAATTACATTAATGAGATTTGATTGAATTCAATTTACACTGTTTGGAACAAACTCAGTAATAATAGAAATGAATTTAATTACATTGTTTAGAATGAGAATAATATAGTGAGAAATGAGAATAAATATTGTTATTATTATAATGGTTAGTTAAGAGGAAGGAATGATTACTATTACCATTAACAGTAGTTGATTTGTAAAAAATATTGAGAAATAAAAATTTATT
>JANSVA010000003.1:1535384-1559214 GCA_025504915.1 Erythroxylum reticulatum | reverse complement strand
CCCTTGTAAATATCAGAAAGATGGAGTCCGTTATTTGATTATTAATTACTAATATAATAAATAAGTTATTTATAACATGTAATTTATAGATTATTAGATATGCATATATAAGAAAAAGCATATAAAATCATATCTCACTTGTGGATATTGAATAGAAAGAACAATACACAATGCCCTTCTAACCTATTTTAATAAAAAAAGAAACTAAGTTTGAGGACTAAAATGTTCCAAAGTGCAAAGTTTATGGAGGAAATTTCAATTACCCCTTTATTTTATCCTCTAAAAACTAAAGCTTCTCATATAATTATGCTTCCAAGTCCAACAACTCCATCAACTCTCTCCCTCTCTCTAAGAGGGAATTCTCAATCAAAGCAAATTGTAACATTAATTTCTCAAAAGGAAATCCATCATTATTGGAGCAAAGATATGATGCTAAGGTATCAAAATCTTGATATTATGGGTTCCACCACAAGAAAGAATGAAGGAAATGGCTAAAAATGATGGGTGGGGGCTAAAATTATCTTGCTCTGAAGGAACAATGGAGGACTAGAACAGTGACAATGACTCAGGTCTTTTTTAGACCAGATGCATTGCAGAGTCTCAAACAGGATGACAATGATGGCCCTTTTAACTTTTAAGTACTTGCATAAAGAAAATGTCAACACCAACTAAAAGATCCCTTTCTTTATATCTAATACTAAATGATCCCAAGATCCACTAAAATGAAAAACAAATAGTTGTTGATCAGAATTTCAATGATGGGTTTCATCTCAAATTAAACATCAGTTACTCATCTGCAGAATATCGTTGGTTCATTACTCCTCTTCCTATAGTTTTGCACGTAGTAGGCAGAAGAAAGTGTCCACAGTACTTTTATGTGATCAAGGGCAGCCACGCATTTCTAACCTACAATTCACGATAATTAATTTCAAACCATCCTCGAGAGACTAGCAGGCCACGAATTTGCATCAAAGGGCTAACAGCTCACGAAGGATAATCAATAATAAGAAGACAAGAAAAGTCCATAATCCCTTGATATTATAGGTAACACTTCTGTCTTTTCTTTTGATTCTTGTTTTCTGTGCTTGCCTCAGTTCAAGCAGATACGTATATCATAAAGTGACGACATATACATTGCAAGGGTTGTCTCTTGTCAGAGATTTAAATGCTAAACATGGACCACAGTGGTGTCCCGTTTCAGCAAATTTGTCTCTGTATATGTACTTGGCTTTAATTTATGATGTCCGATATCAATTTTCAACTCTGATTGATGGAATATTGACTGTTGTTCACATCAATGGAGAAGGAATATGATGCATCACATCGTTGGGATAGATTTCTTCCTAAAGGTCACTGTTCTGGCGTTTCAGAGCATATAATCTTCCTCTAGGTAAGTCCCCCGGTAAAAAGGTTATCATTTAACAACACTAAAATGGAAGAAACTGCCTTGCAATATGATATATGAGGGTAGAATTGTTTGCCACACATCACAATTTTCATTTTCAACTAACAAACATGCATGCAAGTACATTTCAGGCTCAGGACATAATTCATTTTCTTGCAATTGACAAAATTCTGCCAAAATGTCACATGAATGCAGCGAAAGCATACTTTCCTGGAGAAAACAGGATTCTGAAATTGCACAAGTCCAGAGTTGTCCACAAGTGTACAGTATATTGTCATTACATAACGTTTTGCAGTAAAGAAGACAATTTAGACAGCCATTCAAAGACCCAATCCAACTGTGCGACCATCTCTGCGCCGCAGTCCAGCAGTGTACTGCTTCTCTAAATCCATCTGAAGTTCTTTTTGCCTCTCCGCTTGAACTGGGTCGTCTGATTGCTGATCCACCTTGACATTGCCTTTCACACCCTACAATTGGCCATATGTACCAAGGCAACCTCAGACTCTAAAACTGTGTTAGTAGGTGAACTAAATGGCATGAGTCATACAGGAACACGGAATAAAGATGTCCTTGATGTTCATTCTTAACTACTGATTCACTAGAGACATCAATCACAAGTAGGAAAAAGGTTGAAAAAAGAAAAGATGCAAGATTTACCATGAGTTTGTTGAATTTTTCCTGTCTTTCACGATCACCAATCATTGATGTCTCCCACCGATGACCAGACTGCTGAATAGAGCAATAAGTATTAAAAATATGCTTACCAAGAAGTAATTATGAAGCACAGGTGGCAAGAAAGGTTCTAATAAGTGAAATAGTCACCTCTTCTGGAGTTGTGCTCTTCTTATTTCCCCACAGCAGCTTCTTCTTTTGCTCAGTAGACATAAAACCAGCCCCAGTAAGGTTCTTATTAACTGCATCCACACCAAATTCTAATTTTAGAAGGAATTTCAGTAAAATCTCCTAATTTTCTTCTCTAACTGAAAAAATTGACAACATTCCTGCACACCTACATTGATGAAAAACTTAAAAAGTACGATGCAAAAGAAAGAAGGAAAAAGGCATATAGGCTCGATCTGAAATACATTTAGAAGTTTCAAATGGCAAAGATACCTAAATCTCAGGAGCGAACAAAGGCCAGCAAGAAAAAGAATCATAAAGAAGGAAATGTATACTAAAGAGTCTAAAATATTTTAGAATATCCATCCAGGAAAAACTTCAAGGTAGTTATTCTTTACCAAATTGCACCATGAAGAGTCAATCTAAGAGTACAAGAAAACAAGAACACAAGGAAAGGTTTGACAAGAATTTCAACAAAACTAGAACCATAAAGCATTGGAACTATTTAGATCCCAGGAACCCCATGCAATATTCGGTCAAAACAAGTACCATATGACCTCAACTGATGAAGCTGCTACATACAAACAATGATTACATGAAGCTCAATGTACCTAATTCTGCGGCTTTCATTGCAGCAACCTTTGCTGCATTGAGATCATTAGCAGTTTCTGAAATGTTGGCACTGGTCGGACGAGTCGAACTTGAAGACTTCTTCTCATTAGCCACTGCAATAAACAGGGTGTTAACTAATAGAAATTTAATATCGAACATACCACAACTAAGACAAATCATAACAAGGAAACATTAAAAAGAACATCTTGTTTACCATCTTCTCGATAATCATCATCCTTACAAGAGCTGGATAACTTTGACTTTTTGACAACAGGTTCTTGTTCATGCCCAAAATCAATTTTAATCTCATCCTCTGCCAATGTTGCTCTGTTGTACCTATCCTTTTCCTTGTTAGTTCCACAGTCCTCGTAGGTCTTCCTTTCTCTTTGATCATGCAGTTCCTTGGAGTCATTTTTATGAGATTCTATAGACCGGTGCCCATTACTGTCCTTTCCATAAGAGTCATTCTTATAACCTCGAGACTCTTCATTGTAAAGTGCACGATCACTTTTCTGATCTCTAGAACTCCTATAATAATCCCTTTTATCATCTCCAATGTCTCTATCCCGCCTGTGTCTATCTCTATCCTTCTCTTCAGATATTGAATCGGTATGTTTCTTACCAGACCCACCTTTATCAGGTGATATGTCCTTATCTTTCAACTTCTGACGCTCTGAATATGACGACTCTTTCTCTCTATCTTTGCCTCTGTAACCAGAAGTATCATATCGGTCACGTGCATATTTGTCTGCATTTCGCACATAGTCTCTAGTCCTACCATGGTCACTTTCACTTCGACTAGGGTAAGTAGAACCTCGTGAATCCCGTCCAGAATGAGAGGATGACTGATAATGTCTTCTTTCATCATCAACACGCTTCTCATATCTGCTGCGATCATCCTGCCTAGAATAACCATGTGAATTTCTGGAGGAATGCCTATCAGAATGTCTGTGCGAGTCTCCACTTCTGCCAAATTGATTTCGGGAAGAGTCCTTATCTAATTCTCTCTCATCATCTTTCCTCCTCTGTCGATATTCAGGGTATCCTGCAAGATCACCCCTTGAAAAGAGTGGACTAGAGCTACGCTCACGCTTAGGACTTCCTGCGAAAAAGTAATAATACGATAGAGAACAAAGGATGATAAGCTAGAGAGATATTCAAGCTAATGCAGATGTTCTCCAATTCAACCTAACATATATTTACAAAATAAGAGCTTTTACAGAAAAAAAAAATTGCAGTTCTACATTAAGCTTCACTCTCCTAGGTGAAAGTGTATGCACTGCACTGTTATTTGTTGCCTTAAAAAAACAATATAACGTTCATATATTGAACATAGCCCACTGCAATAGAAAAATAATCCCAGAGGAAGAGTTGCAAACCAACATGTCATCATACAGCAGTGCCAAGACCAAGCAACCGAGTTGTCTCCATACTCAAACTAAAAACAAAGCTTATTGCACAGATTAATAACAAAAGAATGCCAAAAAGTAACCACACAAAACCAAAGACAAACAAGCATGTTAAGAGCCAACGACGTACTAACCATCAGAAGAAGATGAGCCGTGAACCGGAGAGTGTCTTCTGTAATTCCTAGTAGACACATCACCTGAAGGTTTCCGGAATGTTGCTTTTACCTCAGCATCGTCTGGAGGTAAGGATTGCATGTTGGGCTCCATAAAGCCTGGCATCGAATCAGAACATAAAGGTACAAATTTTTGAACAAGCCATAGAAACAGAGCAATCATACCACTATCTCATATCAGCCAAATGCATCATATCCATATACAACAAAAGAAGAAAACCCTAACAAACGAAAATCAAAATAAAAACTTTATTGGACTTCCCACCTATCAAACAAGGAAATGAATCAAATTTTAGGTATTTGCTAGGATCGAATACATAAAAGTCCTCTTCATTTCAAAAACCCTAGAAAAATTGAATTTTCCATCTTCATAATCGATTTTTCTCATCAAACCAAAAAAAAAAACCCAAACTGAACGCATACATGTGTACTGAAGCCATATTCAAAACTTAATCAGAAGCATAATTCAGCTCAGGTGAGAAAAGAAGAACAGAAGCAAAGTAGCGACAGAAGGGAAAGAACCTTTGAAGTGAGTGGTATGTATCGAACTCCCTTTGCGTTTAGGATTTTAGGGTTTCGAATATGTTGTTAAGATCTCGTGTAATGTTTTCGAGCACTGACAATTTTTGTATAGAGCTCTGAAAGTGGAAAGACAATTTGAGCGTTGGATCATGTGTGACTCTTTTTTTTTTTTAATAAATTAAATTTGGTGATATATAACTAATATTCAAATTTAGTTCAATCGAGTTTAAAATAATATTATTTCTATAAATATTTTTAAATCATATTATTGAAACAGTTTTTAAATTTAAATTATAATTTTTAAAACAGTTTTTTTAATTTAAGTTAAACTTAAAATTTAACCCATTAGTTAATTTCATACTAAATTAGGTTAAATATATATTACTATTAACTAATTAAAATTAAAAATCATTAACTATCATAAATTTTATAATTGAAATACTAAATTTAATTAACCTACTCTTAAAATAAAATAGCATTGAATTTTATATAAATATTAGTTATTAATTAAAATTAATTTATTGAAATTTATCTATAAAAATAAAAATTTTCATTTTCATTTTTAAATATTTTATTTTCTTTTATTACATTTTTATCTAAAATTTATATAGATATTATACTGATTATACTTTTTTAACCATCATATATTTTATGCAAATTAAAAAAAGGTACAAAAAGACAATTTTAATAATAATTTTTATTTTTCTCAAACTCTAAAATAGTAATAAATTAATTGTAAATATAAAACTATGACAATAGGTCGAGCTAAAATCGAGCTTAATAGACCCAATCAAACTCAATGGCTAATCAACTTGGATTTTATCTATTGACTTTAGGTCGAGAGGGGTAGTATTGGACTCGAGCCCAAATGTGCTTTCAAATATGATCTCGTAATTTCAAAATTAAGATACGCAAATATATACAAATAAAACCGTTATTTCAAATTAATCTTAATATAAAATCACTAATAAATTTTAAGCTTTAAGAATTTTAAATTAGAATTGAGTTTAAATTTTTAATAAAATTTGAATTTTAAATTTGAAAACTAATTTAATCTTAGCTTAAATATAATGTATAATTATAATAGTAATATCGTAGTTGAAAGTAAAAATGAGAGTTCACTTAGAAGTTGAAAATAAAAGATAATGTAAAGTCACCAAAGTTTTGGATAGGGGTTTTCTAGGGTTTAAGGGTTAGTTGCCGCTAACCTCACTCGCTGCAACATTTCATCGCTTTTCACTGTTTTGGGGAATTTCTTCCGTTGTTCACCATGTGGGCTGTTCGTCGAGCTTCCAATTCTCTAAAGTATTTCTTCTCTCGTTACCTTCTTATCTCCACACACTTCTCATACTGTTACACGAATACCTGTTAATCTAGTGGTTGAATTCACTTCTTTATGTGTTTCATTTCCGAGAAAGTTGAGGAAAACAAGAGATTGGAAAGCTTGGGGTTTGGTTGGATGGTCTAAAGTTTTAATCTTTTAGAAGTTTGATTGTGTTTAGGTTTATGAGAAACTGAGGTAGTTAGTATTCTTTGGGCTTTCCCAGTGAAGCCACATTGGTATGAGTAAGTTTCAGTTCAATCTAAGTAGAGTTTTTTTCGGATATATTTCTTGGGGGATTGGTGGGTATCTGGTCCTTAATATTACAAATAGTAAAAAATTTTGTAAAAATTTCTTTATTTGGTAGTGATTGTGACTAATACTACCAAATAATAGTCATTTTGTTGATCTGTTATCTTATTTCCTCTTCATTATTACCCCCTTTTCATTTTGTTCAAGGGCTTTTATAATGAAAGTTATTATACTTTTCTTCTATTATTTACCATGTCTTTTGTTTGCATTTTGTGGATGAAAGAAAGTAAATAGGAGGACAATTGCATCTAGGGAAAAAGATGAGAATGGAAAATGATTGGGACAACAAAGATGTGATTTTAGGCTTTGTTATTCTTGATTCACGAAAGAAATAGTTGATTGATTCACTGGCTGTAGGACTGATTATTCAGCAAATTGCCGATCATTCTTTTTCTCTTATATTTTTTATGTTCTTCAATGCTTTATGGCGCTATTCTTTATTGGGAAATGCTCGATGTTCACAGACTATCATTTAAAGTCCTTTTTTTTTTTCCTGTTTCTCTTTTGGCGGGTTTTGGATGAAGTTTGCCTTCCTGTTCTTGCTCCACAATGTTGAATCGGGAACTCAAGTTTTGTTTTTCAGGCTCCAGAGATTAAAAGTAGAGAATTCCTATCTCCATGGTGCTAAATCACAAGTAACTAGCTATTTTGGTAGCAAGTTGACAATTTCTACAGAATCTGCAAGATGCTTAAGTTGCAGCCCTACAAATGTTTGCTCAAAGTTATCCGTGGGAACTCGCAGTTTATCTTCACATGCTGGTGCTAAAAGCAGTAAATCTGATGATGACTTGGAGGATGGATTTTCAGAACTTGAAACTGCAGTTAGCACTAATACAAGTAAAGACAGCAGTATTACAGATGATAGTGATGATGAGTTACTCTCTGAGCCCGATGTTTTGGATGATGATCATGAGGAGGAGGATATTGGTGAAACATCTCAAACTACGGTTGAAATATCAGATGCTGAAACAGATCCCAGTCAAAAGCAAGCACGAACAAAAAGGGCCTCAGAACTTTTCAAGGCCATAATTACATCTCCAAATTCTGTGGATGATGTTCTTGCTAAGTGGGTGGAAGAAGGAAGGGATTTGAGTCGGACAGAGATCATAGTTGCAATGCTCAATCTTCGCAAGCGTCTAATGTATTTAAAGGCCCTACAGGTATTTGGTTTGATACTATTCTTTTTGGCAGTCTTTTTCTTTCCTTTTTTTTTTCCAGTTTGTTGTTACCGTGGCCTCATGCATTTAAGTTCTTGTTACATGGAGGAGTATGCTAGTCTCATCTTTGTATCTAGTTAAGGCAGTTGCTTGAATTCTACATTAATCAAAAAATACAAAGTAAAATATGGTTGGATGCTTATTGTGCTTAGTTGTGTTCTTTACCTGATTCGCATAGATGTATGTTTCTCTGGAAGCGCATAATTTTTCTAACTATACATTATCTTATACTTTCTTTTCAATTTTTCTATGCTTCTTGAATCATTTCCAATTCTGACATTTGTTCTTCTTTTCTCTGCATGTTGTTTGTTTAATTTTAATTATTTAATAGTTGGTTTGTATATTGATTTTGGTTCTTTCATTTGGGACCTTTAGTTTCCATTTTAAGAATATTCGTATGCCATCTTCTTGTCACAGATTCTGGAAATAGCTATTGGTAAGCCTGCTTATAATTGTCATGCGCGTGTCACAGTGTTTTGATTTTTTCATTGTCCACGAATTTCTTTTATGGTGATATTGTGAGTGTAAAAATACTTCATGTTTTCTCTGGATCATTGCAACTATTATTCACTTGTTTCCCATTAGGGATTAGCAATTTGCGTAAATTTTCTTGCTTTTGGATCTATATTTGTCATATCATTTTTAGTTTTTATGGAGGGATTTATCGTTGATTTTTTTTCTCTTTTTACCTATTTCTTCTCACTTTTGCAGTTGTCTGAATGGTTAGAGAGAAATAAACAGCTCGACTTTACGGAGAAAGATTATGCTGCTCGACTAGATTTGATTGCAAAGCTACGTGGCCTTGAAAGGGCAGAGGCCTACATTAAGAAAATTTCAGAGTCCTTTAGAGGGGAAGTAATCTATAGAACATTCTTGGCCAACTGTGTGATTGCTAATGATATCCAGAAAGCACAAGAAATTTTCAACAAAATGAGGAACCTGCAATTTCCTATAACATTATTTTCTTGCAATCAGTTGCTTCTCCTTTACAAAAGACATGACAAGAAGAAAATTGCTGATGTACTGTTATTAATGGAGAAAGAAAACATCAAACCCTCTCTTTTTACTTACAATTTGTTAATAGACACTAAAGGGCAATGCAATGACATGACTGGGATGGATCAGGTGGTTGAGACAATGAAATCTGAGGGCATTCAACCTGACATTAGCACTCAAGCTATCCTGGCCAAGCACTATTTATCTGGCGGCTTGAAAGAAAAAGCTGAGGGTATCTTAAAAGAGATCGAAGGAGATAATTTAAAAGAGCATCGTTGGGTTTGTAAGGTTTTGCTTCCTTTATATGCTTCCCTTGGGAAGGCTGATGAGGTTAGGAGAGTTTGGAAGGTCTGCGAGTCAAAACCCTGGCTTGATGAATGCTTGGCTGCCATTGAAGCCTGGGGAAGATTGAAGAAAATTGATGAGGCTGAAGCAGTTTTTGAAATGATGTCAAATAGGTGGAACAAGCTCTCTTCAAGACATTATTCTGTGATGTTGAAGGTATATGCAAACCACAAGAAGGTGGACAAAGGGAAAGAACTGATTAAGCGAATGGCAGATAGTGGATGCCGGATTGGGCCGTTGACTTGGGATGCCCTTGTTAAGCTGTATGTCGAAGCAGGGGAAGTGGAAAAGGCCGACTCTATGTTACAAAAAGCAGCTGAAAAAAGCGCAGTGAAGCCAATGTTTACATCCTTCATGACTATTATGGAACAGTATGCAAAGAAGGGTGATGTACATAATGCTGAAAAAATGTTTCACAGAATGAAACAAGCTAATTACGAGTCTCGAATTAGGCAGTACCAGTCGTTAGTACAAGCATATATAAATGCCAAGGCTCCGGCATATGGGATTAAAGAAAGGATGAAAGCAGAGAACGTTTTCCCATCTAAGACGTTGACTGCCCAACTGGCTCAGGTTGATCCGTTTAGAAAGACGGCAGCGTCAGACTTCCTTGACTAAAGATTTCTCACAGTCCCTCTGCTCCGATGCAATTGCCTCTTGAATGCCAACTTCATCAAGGCATCAAATATCCATTCCTGGTAGCTTAAGCATTTCATTTTACTCTATATATACCTCTATTCCATAAACTAGCGTTTAAATATTTATGTCCCCCGTCTTTTTATTTATTTTTTTAATGTTGGATTGTGAAATTGTCAAATCTTTCGCTTTAATATGATCCTGTGCTAGAATGAGTTGCTGCAGAGTAAATTTTGACACTCTGGAAGAGGAAATTCTCAAGTGCTAGTGGATATCAACCCTTGTTAGGGAAGTCATGATAGCTATAAGGTCTGTTGATGGTTGTTAGTATGTGCTTTGGGTACACTTTTGCAGCGTGACCATGATCGCTTGTGTTGTGGTTTTATCATTTCATATCTTATTCATCTGTAGATAGGGATTGATTGGACTATGAGGCTGCAGAGAAGGAAATTAGTGGAAGTTGATAGATTTGCAAAGCTTCTTATTTACAATTTTCATCTTATTGGCACTTCATTCATTCCCTATTTTATCTTTTTATAAGGAGAGAATCTGCAGTCACTTTTGGACATATATCGAATGAAGCAATAATCCGATAATTACATAATAGTATGAATAGCCAATCTAGAAAGATGGCCATTAGAAGCAACATATCACAAGTTTAGTGTGGATACCAAACTTCAAAGAAGTTGAAAAAGAGACATATCCAGGAGTAAAAGAGAGCCAAAGAAATAGGATTCGTGCAATGAATGTGTCCATTATCATGTCTATGTGCAACCAAACCTACAAATGAACCACGGGAACAAGACTGGATGCATTTGTGATTTCTTTCTTGGCATATAATGTATGAGTCCCATAGTCACGGGAAGTTCCATCCTCGCATAGTATGTTTTTATCCAAGGTAAGTGAATGGTGCCTGAAATCAAGTCCAAATTCATAGCAGAGATCTCCCAACTTCTCGCAGACAATTAATCGTCCACTTGCATTAGAAGGAAAAGGACACTACAACAAGGTTGTCTTAAAGCTTTACATTTTATTTTTGGTTGAATATTTCTTATTGGAAACTCTTCTCCAAAATGGCTAAATGAACCCTTGAGATGAAAGTAAAATCAACCCTTTACGATTTGAAGGTTAAGAAGTTGAATTGGATTAACATGTTATACTCTTCAAAAGGTTTTAGCACTTCCTATAGTTAAGATTTGGCTTTAGCTTATTTTAACTTATTTTATCAAATTTTAATAATTTTTTTCTTAATTTCAAGAAAAAATTATGTATAAATTAAAAACTGAATATAAAATTTTAAATTAATAAAATTTAAATCGAAATATATAATTTATAAGTTATTAAGTGTCCGATATTAGTAATAAAAAAATTATTGAAGTTCAATGAGCAGCCAATCAGGACCATTGTGGTCAATCAACTACTTTAATGCCCTGCACTTGGCAATCTTCCCTTCTAGTACTGCATCTTGTTGACCCCAACCTTCTTACACGGTGCAATTGAATCAAGATTTTCCATCACTTTCTCATCTTCCAAACACGTTTCACAGAAAAATTACCTTCCTTTGGATTAAAACCAAATGTCCTTTTGCCAAGTTGACATTTCCTCATCTAACACATCGGATCAAGAACAAAAATGGCATAAAAGTGGCATTGTAGATGTAATAATCAGTATGGTCCAGTTGGCAAATTTATTGACAACAGCCATTTTTTCGCATCCAAATGCAAGACTTTTATTGCATATCCAATGTCAGAAGAATCATATATCAAATGACTTTTCTCGCAGACAAGAACTTTCTACAACAAAATGCAGAAAAAGGTGAATTTTCTCAGCTCCTCTTGAACGAAAAACGAAAATTCTTGACAAGAGTCAAAATTTAGCCATTGGTGAGACATCAAGGTATATATAAATGGAAGTGTTGGCTATGTCAATCTGATTTCCAACTTCTAAAAGCCACCATGACAAGTTTTAAAGTCACCAAAAAGCATCATAAACACCTTAATAACCCCTTCCCTTCACCTCCAAAGACTCTCCCTTTCATTCAGGGCAGTCTATTCTTTAATTCCCAGACTGTCCCATCACAACAGATCTTCCCAATTGGAAGAGATTTTCAGCTTCTTTGGAGCAGAAAAAATGGAGGGTATCTGTCAATATTTCACCAATCTCAACCAACAAGAGCCTTGTGGTCTACCATCCCAGGACAAGCCTTTGTATCTGCAGCATTGGCAGAGACAGATGTGGAAGAAAGTAGGGGATCATTTGTTATGAATGAAAAGAAAGTGCATTTGGTTTGCGATCACCAAACCATTGAAGATATAAGAGTAATCAATCAATTTGAGCATCAAGTTGAAGGTGAGAATCATTATTCTTCATCTAAGAGGATTCTTGACCAGAAAAAGGACTTGAAAGACACCAACTTTCGAGGTAATAATCATGATTATTTATCTGGAAGGAATCTTGACCAGAAAAAGGAAGACATCAACTCCCCTGTCTTGGTAATAACTGGTTGGCTATTCAGTAAGGGAAGGAAGAAGTTACATCAACATTGTAGCATGTATAAAGATACAGCCTTTGAGACAATGGGACCTCCAACTTCTGCAAAGTATTGGATTTGGTTTGATCAGAAGAACAGTAGTCAAGTTAGCTTTCAGGTGAGAATTGGGCAACCAAATTTTGAATTCCAGCCTAGAGCTGCCGCAAGTAGTACAAGAAGATATCAGTGCTTAAGACGAAAGCTGAAAAAGACCCGAAAGCTCAAGCTTGGATGGTGGAGGTTCTTTGCAAGATCAAGGGGGTCCATTGTGCATTCCTTATTTGAGGAGAAAATAGGACTGAAGTTTGCGGAGCTAACAGAATTTAACAGAGTCTGCATTACGTATTCAAGTGACTCTAATGAAAAGTTCTATGGTTTTGGAGAGCAGTTCTCTCATATGGACTTCAAGGGAAAAAGGGTGCCTATTCTTGTTCAAGAACAAGGAATTGGAAGAGGAGACCAACCTATTACTTTTGCAGCAAACTTGGTCAGCTACAGGTAGATAAGCTGTGCATTTTTCAATTGTTCAACTGTATTTACTTGCTTGCAACAATAATCTGAAAGTGTCTCTGTTACAGGGCTGGAGGTGACTGGAGTACAACTTATGCTCCTTCACCATTTTACATGACATCTAAAATGAAATCTCTTTACCTTGAAGGGTATGATTATTCTGTCTTCGATCTCACAAGGCAGGATCGAGTTCAGATACAGGTATGGTTAGATCACTGCAATGCTAGGGAGAAATGGTTGCAACATTAAATTTGGAAATATGTAAAACCAGACGAAATAGCCGGAGTCGCAATTAAATCATTCAGGAGATATTGCATATATGACTGAAGTGAATATTTCAATGAGGAAAAAGAGAAGTATCCAGTTCAAAAAGAAAAGTTTTGTGCCTAGAAGAGCTAAAAATTTTCATGCTTGATAAAAGTTGAACCAGTTTTGGCATCATCTAGAAGATGTTCCAAGAGATATCACAATTCATCTCCTACTCCTGCAAAAATAGAATGTTTTCCAGTAATGATGAATTCATTTTTTCTTATGAAGATAAAAAAGAAATAAAACATGTCACGAAAAGAAAGAGGAAACACATTCAGAATTTTAACTTCCAGTGTCCTATTTTCTGTACTGAGTTTGCAGATACACAGTAACTCGGTTTGGGGAAGAATACTGCATGGAAACTCACCTCCTGAGCTCCTTGAATGCTTCACAGAAGCTATTGGGAGGCCTCCTGAGCTTCCTAAGTGGATTATATCAGGAGCAGTAGTTGGAATGCAGGGTGGTACAGAAGCAGTTCGCCAAATGTGGGATAAACTGGAGGCTTATGGGGTTCCTGTCTCTGCATTTTGGTTGCAGGTAAGGTATTTGCAAAAAAGATCAAGCTTCATAGAACCGCAGACCAATTACTTCAGTAACAAAAAACAGCACCCACCCTCGATCTCACAAATACACTAATCCTTTTGCAGGATTGGGTGGGGCAAAGAGAGACATTGATCGGATCACAACTTTGGTGGAATTGGGAAGTGGATACAATAAGATACAAGGGATGGCAACAACTAGTTCAAGATCTCGGTAGCCGGCATATCAAAGTGATGACATATTGCAATCCTTGTCTAGCTCCGGTACTTGTCTTCTTAAAGCTCTATTGCCACCTTCATCTTAATTTTGTTGTGTGCCATATCATGAAGTATACGATCTTACAGTATGAGAGGACTGAATTATGGGATAGCCATTTCGGTAAAAGTGTAAATTTGCTAGAACTTGCAATAGGGTGTTGTCCAAGCAATGTTTTGAAGTCTTAACTTCATTTCACAGACTGATGAAAAGCTAAATAGAAGGAGGGACCTGTTTCAGGAGGCTATAAAGTTGGACATCTTGGTTAAAGACAAGCATGGAAAACCATATATGGTTCCAAATACAGCTTTTGACGTGGGAATGTTGGACTTGACACATCCAGATACTGCAAAATGGTTCAAGCAGGTTTTACAGGAAATGGTTAATGATGGAGTCAGAGGGTGGATGGCCGATTTTGGTGAAGGCCTGCCGGTAGATGCGACCATGTATTCAGGTACATCTTTTAACTTGTTTCTTCAACAGCCACCTAGATCATATCTACACATGGATTATGTGTAATGTAGAATGGAAACCGGTTGCAACTCCCCATTTCTTCATCTGTATGTGGAAGAGGATAATATTGATAGTTTTAAACTGTATACTTCAGGTGAAGATCCTATCACTGCCCATAACAGATACCCAGAGCTATGGGCTCAAATAAACCGAGAATTTGTAGAAGAATGGAAAGCAAAATGTGTCGGTAAGGAGCGAGAAGATCCAGAAGAAGCTTTAGTCTTCTTCTTGAGGGCAGGATTTAGAGACAGCCCCAAGTGGGGAATGCTGTTTTGGGAAGGAGACCAAATGGTAAGTTGGCAGACTAATGATGGGATAAAGAGTGCTGTTGTTGGCTTGCTGAGCAGTGGACTTTCTGGTTATGCACTCAATCACAGCGATATTGGGGGCTATTGTGCTGTAGATTTACCTTTTATCAGGTACCATAGAAGTGAAGAATTGCTCATGCGATGGATGGAGCTAAATGCTTTTACCACTGTTTTCCGGACACATGAAGTACGTTGATCACGTCACCTGAAGTTAAACATGGTTCTATGTAAATCATTATATGATCATATAGTCACAGTCATTAACATACTGCATGAAGGATGAACGATCACAAATGTCTGAAGAGTCATGGCATACAGTGCTTAACATTTATAAACAACACCTAAAGAACTGAAAATTGTCCTGCTTCATATAAACTGATTGAATCTTCTACTTTTCTGCATTTTTTTAGGGCAACAAGCCATCCTGCAACACCCAATTCTACTCAAATGAGAAAACTTTCTCTCATTTTGCTCGATGTGCTAAAATCTATAAGGCTTGGTACTTCTACAGAGCCCAACTACTAAAGGTAACAAACTAACAAACACCTAAAGTTCGTGCAAGTTTCACTTCAATGTCAGTTAATTCTGTTGTACTTACAAATCTCTACGTCTGACATCTGAACACAGGAAGCATCTCAAAAAGGTCTACCTATTTGCCGCCATCTATTTCTCCACTATCCAGAAGACAAGAACGTGCAGAATTTAAGTTATCAGCAGTTCCTTGTTGGCTCAGAGATCCTGGTGGTACCTGTACTTGACAAGGGAACGAAAAAAGTGAAGGCCTATTTTCCACTGGGTGAAAAATTTCCCTGGAAACATATCTGGTCAGGTGATTTATTCGACAATAAAGGTTCTGAAACCTGGGTCGAAGCTCCAGTTGGATATCCTGCTGTATTTATAAAAGTTGGCTCCATTGTAGGAGAAACATTTGTTGAAAACCTCAGAAGTTTTGGCATTCTTTAAATAGACAGGACCATCTTCCATGTAACCTCAAGTAGTTAACAACAGAAAATGAAGCACCCCTTCAAAATTTGTTCTTGCATCAGAATTTATTCTGAGAAAAACAAGCCTGGATCTTGACTTCATCTCAAGATCAAAAATTTACATACACAAATTAAATCGAATCAAGTTGATAAACATAGATCAAGGATTTAAATAAATCCCACTTAACTCTATGAAAGTAAGTCTTATCGTGGTTATAACAAAAGATATTCTTAACGTTCTCCACAAAACAAAGGACTTGCTTCAAAGACTTGAAACAGAAAAGCAACAACCTCGTTAAGTTAAGATCATAGCTACAGAAACAAGGAAATTGCAAGAGTCAGTCACTTCACTTGGAACATTGTCCTACAAAGATTCTAGTGTGGACTGTTCTTGAATTGCCAACAATAAATGTATACTTCAAAAGAACAAGGAGAGGAACAGTATTGTTCTGATTGAATCAGACATCGCTGCACCAGTTCAAGAAATTCAGATACTGAACAAGAGAAGCATATTAAAAGAGTTGGAAACAGAGAAGAAAGAGAAAAACCCGACCATGAAAAAGCATATGCTGTATACGTTAGCGAAGATGCTTGATCAGAGAGATAGATGGTCAGTTGTAGCTCTTGTTCGTTGAATCGGGTTTTTTTCTTTCAGTTCCCAGCTTTGTGGAACACATAATTTTGACGGAAGATTCGGATACGTTGCATGGATATTCCTGCTGCTGCTTCGATATATTTTTCTTTTTCTATATGTCAATTGTCAAAATACCGAATTATCACCTCATCGTTACCACTTCCTAGTCATCGCAACGGGTGACCTTTCAACTCAAATCTTTAGAGGTCGAAGCTCTTTTAATTTAATTATTTATTAAACCAATTTATTATCTTTGGAAGGTTGCACAAGATAGCTTTTGAAAACTGAATCAATAGATTACAGCTTGGCTTCCATTGCATCTCCATTTCCAAAGAACTAAAAGGATATACAAAGTACCTACATCAAGATCTTTTTGTCCACATTGAACATCATGAACCAAAGATGAACCTTTCCATGCAAAATTCATACTTTTAGCAAATGAACTTTAATGGAGAGATACATGCAGTAATTGGTAAGAATACCCCTTTGTGATTTCAAGGTCACCAGTTCGATTCATAAAAATAACCTCTTTGTAAAAATGTAAAGAAAAAGCTGCGTCTAATTGATGTCCCTTTCCCAACTTTCCCAACTCTCACAAGGCGGAAGCCTTGTGCATTGGGACTTTAATGGAGATACAATCACCATAGATTTTTTTTTCTCTTACAAAAGGCTAGAGCTTGAAAATATAATCACTCAGGCAAACCTTGTATATTGGGTAAAATGCACACTTGAACTTGATTAATTTGATTTTGGATACAGAAAATATACACAAGAAACCTAGAGTCAGTTCTTTACATGTAAGCAAGCTGGCTGAGAAAGTTAAATTGGTGGGGAAAGCACAAAAAATTCATACAATTTTCTGACAGAAAGGCCGAATTATCAGAGATACCTTCTTGTATGGAAGTCGTCGTCCCCACAATAGCCTAAATATTTCGTGGATTCCTGAAATGAAAATGTATGTTAGTTATATGTAGCAACAATAACACAACTATGTCAAGTAACTTCTTCAAGGAAAAGAGTAGCAGATTCCCATTCCAATCTTACTATGTGTTTTAACTTAAAAAGTCAATTACTTCGTCAAACCTGGCTTTCATTCAAAAAGAAAATGACAGGGAACATGGGGCAGGACATGTCTCCCATATCAAACATGGAACTGGCTGAAAATGGATATCGAGACCAAAATATATAAGGCACATGGAAGCAGAAATATTACCTTGAAGAAAGTAACCGAGAAGCCCTGGGAGCACTGGTTCGCCTCATCCTGTTATCGTGCTCTTTGTCAACCTTCATAGCAGCAACTTCCTTTTCCATGGCAGCCACTTCCCTCCTCATCTTTTTAGCTTCAATTTCCATTGCTTTATTCAATGTATCAACCTTCTTTGCCAACATCTACATCAAAAGTGGAAGAAATTATGATAAAGGCAGATAAATGGGGTGCTATCCAAAAGATGTAAACAGATTTTGTTACCTCGATTGCATCGTCTTTATCCTTCAAACTTTGATCTTTCTCATGGCACGCTTTTCTTAAAGTTACAACTTCCTTCTGTAACATGTCATACAAAACTCCAGAAACAAAATCTTTATGTTCAGAGTTCAAATCTTCCATGGATGTCCCGTTGGAATTATCCTGAAACTTTACAATTGTCCCAGCAGTTTGGATCTGATCACCATGAGTAGGTGTCAAAATATCTTTCCCATTTGCATCTGGAATTGACTTATCTCTGTCCTGCGACCCACTGCTGCCATCAAATGAACTTGAAGAGTCTTTGGCATGTCTCAATAATGCAGCTGCACTGTTAGATCGGAAGGTGCCAATACGCGAATGTGACGTTTTCTTTGATAAATAGCCATTGGAGGATGATCTAGAAAAATTCTCAGCTCCACCAAGAGACTGACGCCGTGAAGGGCCATTGCTTATAGTCCTTGACTCCAACGCAGTGCGAGAACTAGCGTTAGAAGCTTTAAGCTTTTCCTCCAAAACCTTAAACCGTAACTGATACTTTTCCTAAGCAAAGCACTAGGTTAACTAAACGTGGCTAACAAAACAGGAAATGAAGCAGAGTTCAATGGCATTGTGTAACTTACTTTCAACTGAGCTTCAGCCTTTGCAGTCCGCTCAGCAACTGCTAACTTGTCTCTCAGCTGTTGCATTTCTCCCTATAGGATGTGGAAAATAAGGCACAAATTAAATCACGTGTCTCTTCTCTAAACATTTTTCTATTATAAATTTCATATTCCCAAATAATGAGATGCTCAAATTCTTGCGAGAAATATTTCTCTCAATTTAAGATAGCAAATCATAGCGTATATCTGAAAGGACAGCAGTTCTGTTATGGTTTTAATATCCGCAGCTTATGAATTAGGATAGTACATGGGAGGAAAACAAGAAATCCCAACATGCATGCAACACGAAACAGAACATTATTCTTAGCCATCTTCCTTTGTTACATAATTAAGCACATTAATGATTGATATCAATATTAATTAAACCTGCAAATGAGATGGCAAATGAGTACAAAGCCTATAGCAAAAATTATCGAAAGAGAATCAGTTGTACATAAGATACCTGCAAACATCTTCTTTCCTCCAGCCATTGCCTTACTGGCATAACTTTGTCATTCCCATCTTTCCATTCATTTGCAACCACAGTAGCAACACGATTAGCACTAACTTTTGCACGTGCCACTTCCCTTTCTAAAGTCTTCTTCTCCTCCTGCACAATCCTAAAAGTCAAATGCGGCCCGATGCCCAAGCAAGTAATTCAGAATACCATATTTTTAATAAACAAAGTTCCAAAGTAACATTCCTTACATTCATTTCTTGCACTTTACGTTGGAAATCACGCACTGCATTGGCGGCAGCGCCTCCAGCTAAGACAGTCTCCTCAAGCTCACGAACTGTTTGTGTCAGTTTTTCAACCTCAGCAACTTTTTGCCTGTGCATCTTGTCCAGGATTCTGTTCTCCTCCTGCCATGCATGCCAGACATATGAAATTGAACAATTTATGCCACTCATGATAGCCTATTCAGAACTACAGTTATGAAAGGGGTTAGCCTATAAGAATGCCTTTAAAAGACAAACCTGGCATATTTCAATCTGCTTCATTAGTTCTTGGTTCTTGTTCTGCAGATCATCGACCAAAGATGCTTTTGTCAAAGCCATCTGGACAGTTCTTTCAGCCTCAATAAGAGCAGCCTCCTTGGATTTTGTGAGTCTATCAAGTGCTCTATTATCATCTTGCAGCTTTGCTACCTAAAATTCAATATATCAGGCAAAGTAATTTGATTCCATGAAGATGCTCATGAGGCCAAAATATAATTATTGAAATGCAGACTACAAAAACACAATAGTATGACCGAAAAATCTAAAGGCAACTAATAACATGTAAATGCTCAAAACATACCTCCAGCCTGGCGAGTTTAAGCTCTGCCTCCAGTGGAGTAATAATAGCCTCAATGGGAGGCATTTCATCATCTTTTTGAGCAGCATGGACCCTTCGAAGTGTGGCTTCCGCAGCAAATTGTGCAGCCAAAGCAGCTTTTTTCTCATCATTTATTTTCTTAATCTCAAGGTTCTGCAAATCATGTAGCAAGATCATTTTTAACAGCTATGACTTCCGATTCAGTTGATGGAATATCTTTAAATTAACTTCAGGCAGACGTGCCAACTTTAACAGTACCTTGCTGTCCAAAAGAGCTTCGGTTGCTTTAAGCTTTTCATCCACTTTGTTTAGCTCATCAGTAAGCTGATATCAAAAGAACAAGAAGGAAATGGTTAAATAAAAACATGAAGAGAATGAGCATCCTCGTACTTTTACAGAAAAAAAAATTCTTTTACTCCACCACCTAACAATTTAGTTATACTAACCTGTAACAGGAAGACTTTTCTAAAGGTTATATAATAGTTGTACAAGAAAATAACATGAAAGCAATAACACAGAATTGGCTTCTGTCAATATTAATTCATTGCTAATGATATACCAGAATATACATATATAGGCATTAGAACTAGGAAATATGTGGATAATATACATATCGATATCACCTCTTCAACTGCCTTCTCTCTCTGGCGTTCTGAATTCCTCAAGGACTTGATTTCTGCAACCGCTTCTCCCAATTCTCGATCTTTATCTGCATGCGTGACAAACAACATCTAGTCAAATTCTGCAAGAAGCTTCATCATTATTCTTTTCTCAAGCAATCTAAAAGCAGGTACACAATTTTTCCTATAACCTGCAAATGTGCTGAACAAAGGCATTTTCATTTCAAGGATGAAATGAAACTAAAAGTTCATTGGAATAAATGTAAAATACTTGAACAATTTAAAGCTCAGGAATAGATCGTTCATGGGACATAAATTTCTACATGGATAAATTTTTTAGTTTTCTTGTGGACAGCAATATTCAATCTTCATGTCAAAAACTAATAACAAAATTCACTTTTTTCCTTTGATAATCATGTCTCTATTATTTCTTTACCATCATGTAACTTACTCTCTCTTCTTGATGCCTTTATATGACTTCTCTCTCTAATAATAACACCATACCCAGCTGTTATATTAAATCATCTCTTTTCCCCTTTCAATCAGTACCCTCTCTTATTATCCAGATAATGCAAACTACTATAAGGTTCTGTAGCCTTAAGAGAAAGACAAACACGCCCAGAAACTGTAGACTCTTTTGATGGAAATGCCTCTATTCAGCCTTTTTATATTCTTTCTCATAACCCATGATGATACCAGTATTGATTCACATTGGTTAAAGATATATTTACGCAGAAAATTGATTAACAAGATTAATGCATCTATTGCATTTTTTGTACATGTATGGTTGTTGACTTTTCTGTTGAAGTTTTCCTCTCCTTTTCAGTTGCCATTATCATAGCTCTTCTCATGTAAACCCATACTAAAAAACTAGTAAACACAGTAGGGAAAAGGAATACAACATAAAAAGAAGAAATCTGACATCAATGCTGATACTTCTATTGGTAACCAATGGAATCAATACACAAAAGAGAGTAAATCTAACCAAAAAGGAAATAATATTTTTGACAATAACTTCATAGCTGTATTACTTCCCAACTTCTTATAAGTGCTTAGGCAATGAGATAAGTATATCAGGAAAGTGTTTCACAAACAAACGTATTAAGATTGGGAATAAGGCTATAGAGTTGAGTTGAATTAACACTTCTTCAATCACACAATCAATCTTCGTTTGTGGAAGCACCAAACCCTTTTCTAGTTGATTACAGAACCTCCCAAAAATAATACCCAAGTGTTATTTAAAATGCATTTGTTATAAGTTTCACACATTCTATTGCTTCCATTTCAGTGAAATTACACAAATTTTACTTTTAGTTTTCAATTTCAAGTAATCGTCAACTACGATAGAACTACACAAAGTTTACTTTTTAATTTTCAATTTTCAAGTAATCGTCAACTACGATAGAAACACAAAGAAAATGGTGGATTCCTGTTATTACGTATGGGGACCAATCATAATGACTCTTTATGGTAGAAGAAAACAAGTAAATTAGCACAAAGTCAAACCTTAAACCAACCATCAACAACTGGCAGCTGAAATTCAGCTTCACTAAAATGACACCGATTATATGTATCTAACTAAAAACTTTCTTTAATTATTAGATGAAAACAAACAAGTCACCGTCTCACAAGAAAAAATACCAATTCTTTATCTACACTCAGTATAATTCAACCCCCAGGAGCTCTTAAATTCAATAAAGATCATAACTTGCAACACTTTTATGATTCAAAACTTCGAATTTGAAATAGAGCACCGGTCCTTTTTACAGTGTGGAGGAATTAAAGTTTTCGAATTATTTTACCGCGGAGGTCGTTATCGAGGCGGTTGAGCTCGACTCGGACGGGATCGGAGCCATGGAGGAGAGTGACGATGTCATCGACGTCGGAGCCGGCGCGGGAGAGGGACGCATTGGGCTTGCCGGCCTTGCGAGACTTGAAGGAAGCCGATGACGTCAGCACCCCTGGCTTGGCTAGCAGCTCAGCATCCCCGCCGTTAATAATGTGGTGGTGGTGGTGGTGGTGGTTGCCGGCCATCGGAAAAAGATCTGGGGTAGTCTCTACCTCATACAAAGTTGCAGTGAAATCCAGAAAGAAGCTATAGAGAGAGAGAGACTCTGAGTTTAAGCTTTTTTGGGCATTGAGTTAATTAAGGAGGGAGCCTGGGTTTAAGAGGGGGTTTTAAATGAGAATGTGAGAGAGAGGATTCATTTATTTTTATACTTATCAACAAATATATATATATATGTTTCATTTTTAGTATTAAACTTTTGTTGATAAATATAAAATTATACATATATAATGTGGTTTTATATATATATATATATATCAATCCATTTTGTTATTTATCTTTTTTTTTGTTGAAAATAAAATAATTAAAACTCCCTCTATAAAATTTTAAGAATTAGATTGAGGAATAAAATAATTATAAATTTTAAATTCAAATTTCTATTCTAAAAATCAATTTAACTAAAAATTTAAATTTTAGATTAAATAATAAAATAATTTTTAATTTTAATTTTAATTATTTTATTAAAATGAATTTGATTTACCAAATATTTAATATAAATAAGTAGGAGTTTCGAATAAATTAAATAAAATGTATATATTTAACACTTATTTATAAAAGAATGTGTTAAATAAATTAATAATAATCATTTAATATAAGTATAATATTTCAACTACATTAATCATGATTGTCCTTTTATTGAACTTCTTGATTAGAGAAATGAGTAACATGTTATAGTCCAATGATTAGCACTAACAAGTGATTATGACTTACAATGCGTTTGAGTCTCTTGATGTTGATTAAGTAGGTAAAGAATTAAGATATCAAATCATTTTCCAAATAAAAAAAAAAGGAAATTAACATGAGATGGCGAGCATCTTAATTTGTATTCAAATCACAAAATTAGGGTTTTTTTTTCTCATTTGAGGAGCCATTCTCAATTTGAACCCATGTTTATAGGTATACCTATACCTTTTCCTATTAGGACACCCCATTACACTTATAGCATTCATCCTAACTTTGATCACATTGTCAATATTTAAGTGGTCCTCCATGACACAACCACTCAAGTTATTTTGGAACTCAATAAGTATCATAGTTTGTTTAGTTCACTCAAACCTAATTAGGGTATATTACTCGAAACACGCAATTAACAAATTTACTAAGTAACGATTGTAAATTATTTTACAAAAAAAAAGGTTATACCCAAATGAAAGTGAAGATGGATTATTTTATTGGAATCATTATATTGATGATATAAAAAGGAAATTTTTTAATTATGGAAAAAATAAACTAATTGAATGAAATGAAGTGATAGGGTTAGGAACATTGACACATAAGACCCATTGAGAGTGCACACCAAATGGGACAAGTGCACATGCAAGTGACCAAAAGTGTAGAAATCACATGACTC
>JANSVA010000003.1:1519628-1532197 GCA_025504915.1 Erythroxylum reticulatum | reverse complement strand
TACTCTTAATCCACATGTTTATACTAACATCAGAATGAAGGATTAAGCAGGCTAAGAATCTCAAACAAGAACAATTCTTCTAGCAAAGTGATGACAGTAGAGAGACATATCCTTCGTTCCCAGTAAAAAAAGGAAGCACACGAACTCATAAACAGGAGTAATAATTTGAACCAACACAACATTGAGACCGGTAAGCAACAAAAGGGTAGTCATAAACCATTTTCTATGAGGCATAATCGATTCCTTGCTCGAGATATCGTCACCTGCAAACATGGGTCAATGTCAAAAACGTCCATTTCAGCCTCCAACAACATGGGAACTCCAATGCCCTCTGATACAGCTACGCAAATGAAACATAAGGACAAAAAGTAGCATAGAGCTCGTGAATTATGGCTTTTAAGATTTGTTAGATCCAAATATAACATATTAAAATCCACGTTTAACTATCTCTTAAGTGGATTTACATCAGATATTTGCAGTGGATTTATAAGTGAGTTACATATTTTAAGTCGTCCGTTTCAACTGTTATTTGTAAAACTAATATATTTTGACAGGAAAATTGAAACAATCAGTAGTAATAATCGCATATCAAGGGAAAGCACCCAAAGCTTAACTATCACTGTGCTTTAGTTACATATGATGGTATACAGATTGAGAGCTATGACCTATCTTACATACATACAACATTCCCAAATTTTCTAATTCTAGTCCCCAACAAACATCAGAACATGATCAAATTATTCCCATCTATAAAGTACCTTTCTGTCTTTTTCCTTTTTACAAACACAATAAATAAGCGTATTACATCTAGTTGAAGAAACATTATCTTACATCTCCTGCACATTGGATCTATAATTAAGCTGCAGTTCACTTCCATTGGTTTGTGCCTCAAGTGATGCTGAATGACTTTCTGGACAAGCAGCATTCTTCCACCCAATACATGAATGCAGTAGCGACAACATAGGAAAGCTGATCAAGTGGGAGGCTCATGATCTTCCGAGTAATCGAAATTAAGTGATTTTACGCCTTTCATTCCCTTGGTCGCGCCAACCAGAGAGAACTTAGAGCTCGAAGCCTAGAGAAGTAATCATTTATGGCCAGAAGTGCACGAGCTGACTGTCTCGTTGTCAATATTCGGTGCATTTGTTCGAGTGTTTGCTGCCTCAGATTGTCAGCCTAGCCATTCCCGGGGCAAAAGACAGATGAAAATCAGATCGATAACTAATAGGATATACGTATTAAAAGTATGATGATGACAACCATATGGTGAAAACTTCATAACAATGTCATCTAGTTTGCCGACATCACTCTGTATTTCTATTTTTTCGGATGTTTGCCTTTCCATTGTGTGTGTGTGCAGATGTTTGTGCCCATGTGCATGTATCTGATGTGTTTCCCGAGTGGAAGTTCAACATTAAAAACACCTTCCAAGCAGGTTTAAGCACACAATATTCTGGAACTATAGAAATATTAA
Source organism: Erythroxylum reticulatum (assembly GCA_025504915.1). Taxonomy (NCBI): domain Eukaryota; kingdom Viridiplantae; phylum Streptophyta; class Magnoliopsida; order Malpighiales; family Erythroxylaceae; genus Erythroxylum; species Erythroxylum reticulatum. Next base: position 1,530,723 of record JANSVA010000003.1, on the reverse strand, counting down.
AATAAAAGCAATATAATAGCTGAAAATTATCTAAGCAGATTACCTGGCGAAGGAATCCCTCTAAAGTTCCAAGCTTCCCCATGGCCATGGCCATTTGACCCATATAGTTTGCCACATTTCCGGATGAACCAGATGGGCCAGGCGTACCATTGGCCAAGGTCTCAGCCAGAGATTGCTGTAAAGCTTCCATCCCTTGTGACAAAGCATCTTCAGCTTCTTGAGATGATTGCCGCAAGTTGTAGATGGCCATCAGCTGCTGCTCAGTAAGCGGCTCCAATTGAGTGCCGAGAAGCTGCACCAATATTGGACATTTCATTTCGATTCGGGGAACAGAACAATATAATCACTACCTATAGTTTGTTCGTTACAAAGAAATAAGAATACAGGTACCAGCATCAGTAAAAAAAATACAAGATATTAGAAATTCCATAAAATATGTCATGGTAGAAACTTATGAGGGTCACAAGATGTAGATTTTCATCTCCATAATTCATATGAATACACAGAGATGCAATCTATTATGTCTTACAACAAAGGTGGCCAAATTAAGTAAAACCACCACCTAGCAAAAGGGCATAAAAAGTGGGCAATTCTTCTCATCCATCTAAGAACTGATAACAATCAAGCAGTCAAACTAGAAAAGGAAACAGAACAAAATGAGAGAACAAGTCATTGAGAAAACACCAAGACATTAACTTGCCTTCAGGAGCTCCGATGAGCGAAAGCCACCAATCCACAGGAAACACCGCTCTGCTGGTGTCTTCCACATTCCTGACAGGATGTGGAAACAATCAGCTTTTGCTGCAACTCCTTTCAACCTGAAAATATCATTGAATTGTGCAAGGACATTGTCAATGATAGTGCGTAGTTCAGTGTCTCCAGCATGTGAATTCACTGCAGATCTGAGCTCATTTATCTGCCTGTTATGTTCTTCTAGCCATCGTGCATATTCCACATCAAATGCTAAGGCACCTGTAAAATGTAGCACCAAGTTGTTAGGAATGTAGAATAACTTGGCATCCCCGGCAACCAACAGGGACGAGGAAAGCTAAGAAACACAGCTCGAGAAAACTGAAAACTCATGTTCAGCCAAGCCGAAGTCTGTAGAATGAAGCCCGAATCCAAGCTGGAAAGCATCACCTCAAGTTGTAATAATAATAAAAAAATTGTAACGGGGAGATGAATACAGGAAAAGGACAATAGTTTGGACTTCTGTCATAAACATCTTTCCAAAACGGTGACTGTACATGCCTCAAACAAGTTTACATAAAAGAACCTAATTAACCCAAGAACTCCTAGTTTCAACTCTCCTAAATTGCATCATAGTGTTCCTAAATAATAAAGACACTTAATATCTCTATTTTAAGAGGGTTTAGAGTTGATCTTACCTTGTCCTTATTGTAGAAATACTTATTAGAATTAGGTAGCTCTGTTTTTGCTTTAAAAGAGACCCTATGATCCTTTTTCAAATTAGACTTCTAAGAGTTACTAATATTAGTAAGGTATTTTGATATAATCCTTAGCATTTAAGTTGCATCCCCACTTTCATTCCCATATGTATCATCTTTTCTAACTTTATATAGTGTTGTAACATTATATTAGTTATATCTCTACCTAATCCATTCAAGAACATTTCCATTGTCTCTTATCCTGTATATTTTCTTAGAGAATGACTACTTCTATCTCTTTATGATAATTTCACACTTTTTGCTCTTACGTAAGACTTTGTAACCTTTAATAAAATTCTCTATATTAATGGCTTAGCATAAATCTCTTTTTTTATAATAGTTTTCAATTTATTCTAGGTATTTATAGGTCACTCTTAATTCCTTCTCCTATTGTTGACCAATTGATCCTATAAAGGAAGAACATAATTAGTAAACCTTACTATAATTAGTTTATATTCTTCCCCTCATAATGATGATTACTATCATAGATTAATTCTAACTTTATCTCCCACTCTAAGTAAGCTTCAAGATCGTTCCTATCCTTGAAGGAAAATATGGTTATCTTAATGCTACCAAGATTTTTATCCACTCTTCTTTTAACTTTAGGCTTCATTCTTTGTTCCTAATCATGCCTAGCTCGACTTTGGGTCCTAATCATACATCTCCAACCTTATAGGCTAGATTAACTTCATCAATACTAAGTTCACCCTCTATTTATCATCGTCCATTGGAATTATTACATTATACCTACTATGCCTCTCATTATTATAAGCTCGAGGTTGTCATCTCCCTTTTAATTTAATGATCTACCGTTGTTACTTCTATAACATATCCATCACCTTAGGATACATTATACATTTATCCCTCTAGTCCTTTGGTATTGAAACTCATTTAACAAACTACTCATTTTTTATATTTCTTTATGAATTTTATCGATGCTTATTTCATGCTTTCTTACCTTTTAACTCTTTCTTCCTTCATAAGTTCTTAAACAAAACTAAACAAACTCACACAAGGATTCAACCTTCTAAAGTATGAGAATTAAAAAACTATTAGTCACAAAAAGAAAAAAAACGATGAATTAAATAAGAAATGCACAAAAATAAATAAAACAAGGAAGGGTTAAAAATAATTTCAAACTATATTTGAAAACGATTTCTTGAGGCCACCGTTCATACACCACTTTCTTCTTTATTTTTATTTTATTTTATGAAATAATAAAGAAAAATAGGGTTTAGAAAAATCTTGATATGATAGTATGAAATAAGGAATTGAGTAAGGAGAACCCTAATAAAATAAGAGAAATAGACAAACCTTAAAACTAAGAAGATGATAAATTTTAATTTTTAATTAAAACTTTAGAAGCAAGAATATGTAATGGAATGAAAACGATTTATAAGGAACATGAATTTCTTTTTCATTAATAAAGGAGTATAATATAATTTGAATGATATGAAAATAAAGATGAAGGATAATTACACTTAGTTTAGAACTAAACTTTGATACCAACTAATACGAATCCATCTAGAAATAAAACGCTAGAGAACTTATAAATAAGTTTGACTCAAACCAAATAAATTTGAATTAGATATATACAGAGAACTGACTTGTTGATTATAAAGAATTAATATCCAAATTCATTAAGTAATAGAGCTCTATGGAGAAAAAAATTAATTGATAGGTTTGAAATATGATAAAGGAGAAGGAAAAAAAGAATTTATGGCTCTCAGGAGACAAAGTTATTAGAAATCAAATAAAATTGAAAGGAAATAAACTTAAAACATAATTCAAAGATTAAAATTTCAAGTGGACATGACCTGTGACATGACCATGTTCTAATCTATATTTGTTATAGAAATTCTAGTTCCATTAGACCAGTGTAGGATGTAGTTATGAGACCATGGATCTTTTTGTAATTTTATGAGAAAGTACAAAGGTTCTGACATGCTTATGTTGGAGAGTGTTGATATTTTTATAACTTTGTGAAGATGCAAACAAGTTATGAGACACTATGTTAGATATTGCGTCTCACAACTTAGTTTTCTAAAAGGTTCTATCGTTTAGGAAACAAATATGTTGGATGTCGTGTTCAAATCTAAGTCCTCTCCTATATTCACTTGAATTAAGTAAAAAACTTAGTCTTAAAGTTCTCCTATATTTAATTGAATTTCCCTCACATTTAGCTTTTGGCCGTCTTTGGGCAAAACATCAAAATTAAGCTCATAGGCCCAAAAAAATTAACTCTTCTCTTATATTTCCCAAGAATACATAATCATAAAAACATATGAATGACTTTCAAAAATCACAAAAAGAAATTAACATTCCAAGATTTTGCTCATGATTAACCAACATTCAATACCTTTAAAAACTGAGCAAAATGGTAGACTTGGAAAATGTGTTTAACTAAAATATATCCATGGGTACACTCAATGTCATTCACAATCAAGACATTCCATAACTTTGCATATCATTTCATTTCTCCACCGCTAAGGTTCACATTCAAAATTATGGATCAAAGGACTTTTGAAAGTTTTAATGTTGGAAAAGGTAAGGTGAGATGTATTTGCGTCAAGTAGCACGAAAGCCATTAAAGCTAGTGAAACAAAAGTAACACTCCATGCAGCATGAAGTGCAAAAACCAACATTCCCTCATAATTGTGTACATTAACTATGATGAATGCAAAAATGATGTTTCATTGCTCAAACACGAACTCTCTCATACAAACCACATGAAGCATAAATCACTCACAAAAGTTGATCATAAATAAGACTTTGTAACTATAGGGAGTGACCATTGAAAATAACATCCACCTCATATCCAACATACTCAAGCAACCCATTCAATACAACTTTAGGAGGAAAGATTACTCATAAATAACTTTGCAACGTAAATGCATTTCCCCTTTGACAATTTTATTTAACCATTTTCTTCTTTTCTCTTTTTTTGTCTTTTTTTTTCTTTGTCCTTTTTTTAATAAACATTGAAAGAAACTACCTTAATATGTGAATTTCAATTTTATAACTTAAAATAACATCCCAACATTATAACCATTCCACACATATTCATACCCCCACACTTAGAATTTCGTACATCCACAAACTCAACAATCACAAATGCTCCACTAGCTTTATAGCTTGGGTAGGAAATTTGGTTAAGTTTAATAGCATGTAATATGGTTAGCACACTAAGAATAGATAAAAAAACCTCAAAGGGGCTTAATAAAGGAAAAATCAGGTCAATAGGGTAAGATATTTGGATAATGTAACTTATGAAACAAAGAATGCCCAATTATCTCCAAGTTAATGCATGTGATAAAAATTTGGTCTTGAAGGCAAAGTTAAGATATACATGTCATGAAGGTCACACATAAACAAAAACAATAAGACTGATATGGATGTGTCAGTTTAATAAGGCTCAAAATCTCACCAACTTTGTCTACACTAGTCATTACTCTTCTAAAGATATTGCATGTCGACCAATCACAAAAGTAAAAGTAAATGCTCAACTTGCCATGAAATTCTCTAGTCAATTGATTCTCTACTAATGACTACGTAGTCCTAGAAGCAATAAAAAACGAGAAAATGTTTGTTTGTTTGTTTTATTCTTTCTCCCATTTTGATTGAAAACTTAAAACAAGTAAGAAATAAACCAACATAGAAACACATATGCATATCCTAACTAGTACGAAAATGAAAAGAAAAGAAACCTACTTCTTTTGGGTGGCCTCCAAAGAAGTGCCTTTGTTTAATGTCGCTAACTTAACTCCTTCTTCTCCTCATTTGACCAAATTATGATCTTCTGGTATCACAGTTTGAGCCACTTCCACGTGAGGTTGTTTAGGATAGGGCCTTAGTTGATAATCATTCACATTCAACATTTTCCCTATCCTCTGACTTTCAATCTCTACCGAGTCCATGCATTCTAGAAAGATCTCGAATGTCTCTTCACCTTTTCCTTCCTTGTTTAATTCCTTTAACCTGCTAGGTAAAAGTAAAAAGTCATTCTTAATAATAAATTGGAACTCAGTATTTACCTCCGAGTAGAAATATATAGGTTTTTCTTCTTCAAGCTCCTCCTAAACTTCTTCTTCACACGAAATTCCTTGAGTATTGCTCTCAAAATTCCCAAGCTCCTCATCCCTCTGTAAGGTCTCCGTGCTAATGTCCATTGGGTAAACCTCGGGTTAATATGACAGCTCCTTTTCGCTTTGCAACTCTATGCGGTCAATCCTTGCTGCCATCTCACCCTTTTATCTTACCACGTTTTGGGGTCTAGATATTGTATCTTATCAGAGTTGCTATATCTGTTGGACCTATTACTGCATACTCTGTTGAAGCTGAAGATCATTAGCAGTAGAGATCTTGATAAAGTTGTCTAGAGATATAGATGGATCTTATTGGATCTCAACATCTTGGACGCTAGACATTGTATGATGCCAAAATTGGCATCCATCCTACTAGAATTGTACGGTATTCTATTGAAATTGCTACATACCCTGTTGCAATTGCAAAGTCTTAACATTCACAATATTAATCAATTCTTCCAGAGATGTACCTGAATTATGACAAGAAACTTCAAATCTATACACGAATTGCTATATATCTTGCAAACTATCATGGAAGTAACTTTATTGATTATCCCATTTATAACTAAAGTTAGTTTGATCGTTCCAACCTTGGTTATAGGATTAAGAATAAGAGTTATAAAATAAATTACTTTCATCTCTATCAAAATATTTTTTAACATAACAAACACTAAACAAAAGGATCGAGAAATAACTAAAAAGAAACTAATTAAAAATAAATTTGTACAGAACAACAATTAAAAACGCTACCAAAATTGGTAGTGCATCATAATACCACATAAAATAAACTAGACTACTACTATAGCAATGGTGAGTCTTGGTTGATCCCTCAGAGAATGTGTGTAAAGCTTTCGAAATGAAATTAATTGGTGTTTAGGTTTAGGGAATTTTGGTTTTAAACGTAAGAAAATAAAATAAAGCTAAACTAACTAATAATAGCAAATTTAAAAAACATTTAAAAAAATGATGAAAGTGGGGAATTCGGGAGGGACCCAGTTCTTTGGTTTAATCTCGGCCTACACCCATTTAAAAATGTTTGAATGATTTGTTGTTCTTAAACCTCTCCTAAAAACTATTAATCATGGATTAATTTATTAACCCGATTTTTTCCTTAGGTATTGTTTAATTAAGATATGATCGTTAATTAAACCTAACTACTGAGTAACTTAGGATACATTCTCTAGATTTAATTAGGAATTAGCATTATGAATTCAGAAAATCGATTAATCAAGGCAACAATCTCACATACTCGAGTCATTTAACCTAGGATATGTTATCCCTAATGATTATGAGCCATTAGTCGCTACAAATGAATTTCAACATAACAATTACGAATTATATTAAAATTGTCTATACACAAATAATTGAACAATAATGATACGATTATTCATACATAAAACCAAGTCAATTAACATAGGATAACACAATCGATTCCCAAATAGATAAAGAAACAATAAATACAAGGAGAAATATACTTAACCGGGTCGTCGACATTGGTGTCACCTCCAAACTAGCATCAAGATCATGGATCTCCAAAAGAATAAAGCTTTGTCCCTCTTCTTCATTAAAACTGAGAGCTATCAAGACAAATTTTCTTCAATCCAAATGTTCCCACCTTCTTCTTTCCACCCTCATATGTGTAACTGTCACTTATTATCCTATCATCCACATTTGGAAAACCAAAGAGGAATTGATAAAGAGAGATTTTGTGTTTTTTTCTTGTCCAGCCGCCACTCTCTTTTGTTACATCCCTCTCATCCCCTTTGGTTCTCCACTCTCTTTTCACTCCAATGGTAGCCAACATCCCCCATCATGTCAGACATAACACATTCTTTTTATATTCAATAGATCGGTTAAAATATGGTAGCTAGTCTTCACTTTGTTCACTCTTAGTTATTCATATTTCCACTTGCTCTTTATAGCTGACAAATGATCTTTTATCATCCAACTTTCCATTCTTTTACTCCTTATCTTCTAATAGCTAGGTTAAATATAATGGACATGTGTCTTCATCTTGCGTTATCCCATTATTTATACCTTAAAGAGCTAATTTAAAATGTGATAAATGGACAGCTAGTGTTGGAATGAGACAAATGTCGTTAAATGGACAGCTACCCATCAAATTCATGTTTTTATAGGTGTGAGTGATGTCTTATGCCCTTACAGTCCCATGACCAGTCGTGAGCTACTTCCTTGCTTTGTTCTTCACTTACACACTCTTCTTCTTACATTATTCTTTCTCTAATCTTCTTCTTCTTACTCCATAAAGACAAATGAGTGTGATTCTTCATAAAATGGCTCAAATGTAATGCTTTTGACTCACTTTAACTAATTCGTTTTCGAATTCTGCCTAAAACCACACATGAATCAAAGTGAGTATCTTAAGCAATTTCATGTCATTAATTGCTAAGTGTTATGGAATAATTATACAATCAATTAAGCACATCTCACTTTTTCTTCTCCTATATTCACTTGAATTAAGTGAAATACTTGGTCTTCCTACAAGTCCAACACCTTCTAAGGTAATTATTAACATCCCTTTGAATCGTGATTAGCAAGTATGTTTAGAATTAATCTACTCTTATAAGTAGTTTCATAGGCATAAGCAAGGGTCTCTTGAAGCTTTATTATTCACAATATCATCATGTTTCACATTTTGACTAGCCTATGTCCTAAATAATAAAAAAATCCTTGTTATGTCCACTTTTACATACCCATTAATTAGCTTATATCAACCCTTCAACTAGTTAATGACCTATACAATATTCAATATGTCCAGTGCATAAGGCTCCCCACTTTGTGGGGGTTTAAGGAGGGTTATGATGTATGTAGTCTTCCCTTTATATTTTTACAAAGAGATTGTTTATGTGACTTGAACCTGTGACCTTATGGTCATAAAGGAGCAACTTTATCAGTTGCTGCAAGGCTCACTCGCAGTTAATGACTTATAGAAATAAGCTAAAATCTTTAAATTTCATGTCTTTTTAAAGATTAGAGACACCTCTTTTACAACAACAAAAAAACTCAATTCAACACCATTTCAAAAGTTCTCCAAAAATTATTTTGACGATTAAGAGAGACTTCCTTAAAATATTTCCAAAATTTACCTTACTTATAACAAATTATATTTACTATGCACTCAATATAAAATGATCATGCCGTAATTAAAACTCTAATTTAGTAAAATTAAGTGAGATAAGGTTGTGATGATTTGTTTTATATGGGATGGTATCAATTCTTTCTTTGTTTTGATCCACTTAACTTGAATTGTATTAAAACTCTCTTAAAATGTATTTCATACTATACTTTGCTCATGATGAGCCTTTGAATATTTGACAAATAAACTTACTAATATCACCAAAGATAAAAACTTTAGAAATAACAAGTTATATTACCGTCAAAATCATAAGATATAACTTAACTTTGTTCAATAATCTCCTTATTTTTAATTATGGAAAAATATTTGGTGATATTGGAAAAATAAAAATTTAACAAAGCCCTATATCAAAGCAATACATAATTCATCTCCCTCTTAGTTCATGCATTTTATAATATAGATAATCAAGTTTCACTATCATTTAATATCCACTTTCTCACCCTTTTTATCAATATTAAAGAGAGTATATCATAAAGAGTTATAATAATCAAATAAAAAATAAATAACTTTCTTCTCCCCCTTTATCAAAAGCTCTATCATATCGTAAAGCATATATGCAAAGTAATTATCAAAGAAATAAATAAGTTTTAAAAGGATAATTTCTTAATTCAAAGATCATTATATCTTTCCCCTTTTAGGTACACAAAACAGTACTTTCTCCCTCCCAATATGCATGTTAAGTCAATATGTTCAAATATTATTAATATAAAAATATATAACTTTCCTCTCTCCTTTTTAAAAACTATATCATATAGACAAAGTGTACATACAAAGTGATTGTCAAAGAAATCAATAATTTTTAAAAGGCTAATGTACAAACTCAAATATTGTTTTATCTTTCCCTTGCTAGGTACATTCAACAATTCTTTCTCCCTCTTAATATGCATGTCAAGTCAACATGTTAAAATATTATTAATGTAAAAATAAGTGGTTATATTTTTTTATGTACCACCAATTGTTACCTCCTTTACTTCTTCACTTGGTTCAATAATTAGACATTTGATACCAATTTCTTTACTTGGCTCATATAAGGGTTTTTATTGATTTTTTTTTACTTAATGTTTGAGATACCATGTACATTACATAGTTTCCACCCATATATGTGATACTAATTATTTTTATTCAACTGATGCCACTTGATATTATCATATAAGGAGATTAGCTACCTCCGTAAAGATTGGCTCTTGATTTCCTTTAAACTTTACTCACCAAGTCATGCTTCAAAATCAATTTCTATTTATATAACCATATTCACTACAAAAATAGACCTCATATGATATGAATGATAACAATATGTTATATGCGAATGAGACTAATAAGAACAATTCATGTATGCATTTGTAGGTCTTCATTGGATGTATTGATGATTGTAAGCTCTTTTTAGATATATGGTCATTATAAAGCCCTTCTTAAGTGATAGTAAGGTGTATTAAATTAATTGGCAAATAAGATGTTCCTTTTATAAAGATGTCACTAATAAAATTGTAACATGTGTTGTGCTTCTTTCATAAGAGTGAGGCGTGTGATTATATTAAGCTTTATTCATGATTTTTCTTAAAAATTAAGAGTAAAAATAGTTTTAAGCATGTGTATATAGTGTGCATGCATTTGGTCTATGTCCTTATATAAAAATTGTGCCTATTTTTTCCCTAAATGTCATGCCATGTCTTTTATGATTAGAGTACGAATTGTATATAATGCATGAATTTTTCATTTTTCTTAGGATGAAGAAGATGATACAAGATCATCGAAATTGATTATATGTATTGATGCAATATGCTCAGATGATGTTTATCATATAAATGCTTAACATTTACAAAAATAATTTTGGCATTAGATGGTGCAATTCCATATGTGAAACTTATTCTATATGTGTCATTTGAATTATTTTAGGCTTAAATCATATATTATAGTTTTTTACTCCGTTAAGTGAATTTAGATCATAACTCTTAAATGTCCCTAATATCATTCTTTAATGCCTCATTTCCATGCAAGAAATCATACGTGTTGTCATTAACAACCATCACAGTCTTTGAATCTATGTCATATATTTTACATTTAAATTTTTCATTCTCAATTATTCATGCTTCTAAGAATTTTTTAATTTCTTTATACTTGAAAGATATTTTATTCTTTTCCATGCTCATATCATTTAAAGTCTTAACAAGTTCATTATATGGTAAATCATCATCATAAGTATCGTCATTTGAATAAGAGCTAGAGGTTACCTCATGTGATCAACCATAAAACAAATACTTGCTACCATGTTTTCAAATTAGTCATTATCCAAGTCACTTTTATTATCCCATGTGACCTTAAGTGCTTTCTTCTTCCTCTTCTTCAAATTTTTTCCCTTTTCTTCTTTAAAAATTTCTTAAATTTTTTATGATGAGTTTTATATCATC
>JANSVA010000003.1:1505128-1515703 GCA_025504915.1 Erythroxylum reticulatum | reverse complement strand
TGCCTCAAACAAGTTTACATAAAAGAACCTAATTAACCCAAGAACTCCTAGTTTCAACTCTCCTAAATTGCATCATACCACTGGATATGAAGTCAAGTAGAGTTCACTTGAGCTCACATTTGCCAGGATCAGTTGTGATTTAAATTGAAACCTCCTGAGAAAAACAAAAATAGTTAACCAAAGGAGAATAGAAAACAGATTAAGTACCATTTCCACTCATCGAAGGGGATTGATCTCCAGAGCCTGAGATGAAAATACCCTGTCAACAAAGATCAAATACTTGTATAAAATCTTCCATACACTGCAAGCAGGCTGAAAACCCAAAATGAAAAAGATGAATAAACAAAAGGGATCATACCATTGAAGGAAAGAACAGTATACCTGTTGGCGTGCTCTCTGCAGCTCTTGTTCAAGTTGTGTCAATTTCAACCTGCTGCTTTCCAATTGTTGTACATAAGCCTGATAAAGGGCGGAAAAGTTAAGACGCTCAGCAAACACAAGATATTCAGAAGTGGATAAAGGAGCATGCATCTATCCTATCCAATCAAGGCTTATATAATCTGAAATTGGGAAGAGTAAGACAAATCAGTATCATAGGATCTACCTTTTTCCTCAAACGACTTTTTCGAGCTGCTTCTCGATTTTGAGCAAGCCTACGCAATGTCTGCAAGAAATAATAACAAAGAACAGAAGAAAAATGAATTTAGTAACATATTCAGTAAATATTTACTTAAAAAGTGGAAGAGAATAACTCATTAGACCTTCTGGTCCATTGTTTTCTCCTTTGATTTATCACTAGAATCAGAAGCCGCAGGTGCAGTTAATTGGCCTCCTTCATACTGCACATGCAAATAGCTGAAGTTATAACCTACAACCATAAACAGCCTACTACCAAACAGTGCTAAGGCCCGAAAAAAGGACGAGTGTAAGGGAAGCCTGCATAAAAATGGGACATCACCCTTTGATTTTTTTCTTCTGTATCATCTGTTGAGCCATCAGTTCCACTAGCATCTGCTACGTTAGTCTCTCCCCAGTTCTCCGGCTGATTACTAGGTATAGATATTGAATTTGCTTGTGATTCTTTTTGCAATGACAATGTCTGTGAGCCCACGCCAGCGGCCGATGCATGTACATCAGAAATAGTGAGTGACTGACACACATAAAAAGGAATTGAGTCGGTAGACAAGGAGAAATTGAGTTTTCACGAATTTCACATTTATTTCTCCTATAAAAATGTAAATTTTTATAAACAAAATAAGTCAGTTCACCTTATTCAAAGTGCCGAATTGGATATCACTGAATGCCTGGCTGCTTGACTTCAACTGATTAAATACAGGATCTGAAACCACAGTAAAGTGGAGGTTAGACTTAGTGGCTGCAAAAAGATGATGTTTTCAATGTAACAGCAAAAGAGACACACAGTGTTTCACATATCAAAAAAATGACATAAGTCAAAACACAATAGAAAAGCAGTTCTCTGATTGCTAAAGGCAACTCATGCAATCATTTACAACTTCATTGAGCTAGTATCACAAATGCAGAAATACGGTGAATCACATACAGGACATTTTTTGTATAAATTAGGCAAATGCTGACTGCTCCTGAAACAAAATAAAATTCTTAGCAGGATAAGTCTAGATTATGGTGAAACACCAGGCAATGGACAAAAGTCTACTTGGCAAAAATGGGAAGACTAGAGATGAGGGTCGGCGACCTGCACAAAACTTAACAAAAAAGAAAGACAGCAAGCCCAGCATTTTACTCATGATACCTCACAGAATTAAATTTTCTAGTATCATAGAGGGGATGTTAATTCAGGGAAAATCTACAAAAGATAGTACATACTTTTGCTAAGGTCAACAGCATCTTGTATGCGAAATCCAAGAGAATTATCAAGTATCCCAAAGTCTGAAAGTCGAGAAGAACGAATTGTATTTGATTCAGCCCCGCTGGAAACCATGGAACAGGAAAAATATAAGTACCAAATAAGATGAATATGCAAGCAAAGAAAAGGTTTACATTTAAACCCAGGTCATAAAATAACTGATTCAAAATTGTACCCAAGAATGAAATTTGTTTTTACCAACAGTAAGAACCTCCCTCGCCAATAATGCAATAGTTTGGACAACAACATACTACTCTTTAAAGAAAGGAAGAAGCCGTAACCTATAGAAAATTTCAGTTTCTGCATGTCATTGACACTTGGACACGAAAATTTTAAGAGCATAAAGTTGTTCAGATTTAACACTCGTTGCATGTTCATCAATAAACATATATGGGAGTAAATTAAGTCCTTCACGGAGTAGAACACCAGCAATAACACTTTGCTTTGCTTGACAGCAAACAAAAGTTTTATCTTGTAATTCATAAACGCATAATCATTCACACACTCACGATTGCTGCTTTTGATAATCCACAATTGTTATAATACTCAGCAACTGAAATAAATGATTTTTTTAATGATCATAGAAGTATTCCTTTCAATAATTAGGCTTACTCACAGAGTTTAAAGCACAGATCCCGTGCAACAATAGAAGGAAGGGATGATGTAGATTTTTAATGACATTGATAGAGAAAACCCATATTATACAACTGAAACATAATAACTACTAAGTTAAAGAAGCTAAATAAGAATCTGAAATATTAAGTATCCTGATTTATCACCATAATTAATGACATAAGAATGATCATAGAGCTTGATACAACATCAAAATCAATATCTAAAACAATTCCTAAGAGAAAAGTTACATGGAATTCGAAGCAGAAACTGTAGGAACGAAGCTCGGCATGTCGGCCACAGCTTTATTGTTGTTTTGCGCACCAACACTCGCCGTTCTACTCCCCATTAATCAACCTCATCATCAGCAATACTACCGCTACAAAAAACCTTGTCAAGGCGAACAGACCCTTTCAGAGTAAATATTGCTCAATACTCGAACAACAAAACTGCACAAAAATATAAGCAGAACCATCATCTTTCCACCACCAACACCATATAATTGAAAGAAATACGCAAAAGCCTACCAACCCAATCATGAAACAAGACAAAAAGCAGAACAAAGCCTCGAGTACTAAAAACAATCAGCAAAACAGTGGTTGTCCGAGCACACAACAGCCAGAATCCTCAAAACCTATCAAGGCCACCTTGCTTTAAACAATCAAACCAACCCCCAATAACTATTGACCCCAAAACCACGCTTGAATTTGAATAAAGTTTCGATTTTTAACTGAAACAAACATCAACCCAGAAAAGAAAACGAAGGAAAATTCCATAAACCACTGAATTAAGACTAAATGAGCTGTACTGAGAATCAGAGATGGAAAGAATAACCCACAGAAAACCCTAACCAGGCCAGAAAGTCTCTGTTGAAGATAAAGACTGATTTTTTTTTTTGACTTCCACGTTCGTATCTATAAAAATATGTAGCTTATACCCAAAATGAAATGATACGAGTTGCTGTATAGGCCACAAAAGATTGCTTCTTTATGATTTGTTCAATGAACTTCTCTTCTCTCAGTCTCTTTTTTTAAGTAGAAAAACAAAAAGTAAGCAGGGAATATGGAGAGCAGGGCCAACCTTGAAAGCTCAGCACTTGCATATATTATATATTGTTGTATTCACTAACGTCTTTTGGATCCTTTCGTTTCTATTCTCACTTCCATTAATAACCAGAAAGAGGATAATGAAGTTGATCATTCCAAGTCTCCACCAACACAGCCTTTTAAGTCTTTTTTTACCAATATCTGGTTTTGTTGCTCAATTCCATGTTTCACATTAACTTTTTATATGCATATTATATATTACATAATTTAAAATCTTTATTTCATATATACTGAAAAGATAAAGAAGTGCAGTTCCTAATTATTAAAACAATCATCACTAAACATTGGATTCTGGTTGACATGAACCAAAACAAAAGCAAAGGTGAATGGTAAAGAAGTAGTGAAATTGGGTTACATAAGCACAAGGAAGTCAAGTCAAATAGGGAAAGGGTTAGGTGAGTAAGAACTTGAAATGAGAACTTTGATTGTTCCTAGAAAAAAATTTAAGTGAGGAACATCTTGGGAAGCTTCATATGTCCATATCTGTTAGTAGATTCAATATATCTAATCAATGGTCATAATCTAAGAATTTAAAAGTGACCCATGATTAGGTTTTTGATAATTTTGATTGAATTGAAAGTGATTTAAGTATGAATCGAGTTAATTGAATTATGGGTTAGGTTCAGACTTAAGAATTAGTTCGACAATCTTCTTTTAACGTGATCCGATTTGTTATTATCTCTACTCAATTATTAAAATAAAATAAATTTAAGATGTTACAAATTTAAGTTCAAGACATTATAAAACTTTGAAAATAATGATTGGTTAATAAATTAACTCTAAATAAACAATTTACTTAAAAATGTGTAATTTATAAATTATCATATTTAATTTAATTCAAAAAAATTGGGAAAAAAGGTTCAATTTTTATTTAAAAAATAAATAAATATATTCCTTTTTTTTCCCCTCTTAAATTGCACGTTTGAAAATTGCAATACAAGCAGAGGAAAAGCATACGAAGAACATTTTTAAAAATGTTTGTTTCTTCCCCACCTGCTTGGCCGCCATTCTAGAAGTTTGTAGAATAAAATATTTTTTTGACCTTTTTTTTTTTTGTCTTCAAGAGGAAAAGTCAAATCTCCGAGGATTTATTTTAATAAAAATAAAAATATACCTATATTTTAATATTTCAAATATTATATTTATTAAATTATTACATAAATTTTAAATTTTCTCCAATACCCTAATTAGAGGATTAAGTGGACTGATGATATGACTGAGCCGAGAGTTCTAAGCAGGCCGGAGGTAAGGACTGCCAGGGCACCTACCGGTGTCATAAATAGTAAAATATAACTTATTTTTACTTTAATTAAAATAAAATGTAGTAAAATAGAGTTCATTCTTAATCTCGTAAACAACAACAACAAAAAGAATTCGTTTTAAAAAAAAAAGATTTTTTATATTTTACCCAAAACTTATAAAATACTAAAAACGACCCTAACTCTAAAATACGCAAAGGAAACTATAGCTAATACTTTAAACGTGTTAGTCGAGACACGAGTCCTTCTTTTCTAACATTTACCTACCTCCTAAAGGTCTATATTGACCGGTTTAAATATTTTTGTAAATAAATAAAATCACAATAATAAGTATGTTTTATCCCCTTTTGGCTTATTTAAGAATATAACTAATTTGATATTAAAAATAATATGACCATATAAAAAAATGTTATTATTGGTTTCCAATTTAGAATAATTAAAAACTTATTTTAAATGTTACGAATTTGTACAAATTAGGTTCTAAATGTCCCCAATCACTAATTACATCTTCGATAATATCTTATGTCGTTTTATGTTAAAAAGGAACACGACGAGTAAGAGTCAACGGCTATCCTTAGTGCATCAAACCATGATTGGTTTCCTTGGGCTAAGCCTAATCCTGGACTAGCGGCCCTGGCCTAAGCAAATTGCATGTTTACCTGAACCAGCAAAGGCCTTTACTAGCATCGAAGAGAACTAAAACAAGAGGTTAAGAGTATTTAATCGGTATTAAATTTTCATAAATTGAGTTAAAAATTGAATAACATTAAAATTTTTAAATTATTATTAAAATTAAATTTTTTATTCATAAAAATTTAAATTTTAATTAAAAAAGTATTATATAAAAATTAATTAATTAATTAATTTTATAAAAATTGATTAATTTATGAATCTAACGGATTGATTAATAAGTTGATTATTTTTTAATAATTAGATTAGTAAAATAACTCAAACCGAAAAATCTACTGGTTTAAGATTTTCACAATTAAATCCCCGAGCTAGTTGAATTTTTTAATTGTTATTCTAGAGTAATTTTTATCCTTAATAATAATGACAACGATGATATAAAATAATTGAAATAAATATTTAGATTTAATACTAATATTAATATTGTAATTTAAGGTTAAATAACTTTCTTTTAATTATGTAAATTTACATATCTCTTTAGCCCATTTAAGCTAAACCCTCCTCTAAATAAGACGTTAAGACGTGATCCTCTGTCCTTCTTCTTTTGTTCTTATCCTATCTTATTAAATCTCAATTATCTATTTATATATAATAAATGACTGAAATTTAACGAGATAAGATAAAAATAAAAGAAAGGAAGCAGATAATTTAAGGGTCCTCTGAAATTTAATGAGATAAGATAGAAATAAAAGAAAAGAGACAGAAGGTTTGAGGGATCTCTTAATATAAAAGTGTCTTCATTGATATCATTTATTACAAGGCAAGTAGCCAACCCCATTTATTGCTGTCTCACTTTTGCCTAATGTATTTATTGATTGTTTAAACGGGCCGTTGAGATGCTTTCACCTCTCACTTACTCTCTTTCTGGCCTCCTCTTCATCCTCCTACTGTAGTGAGCATGAAGAAGCAGTATAACAGTTCAGAAACGGTTTACCTAGAATGCAAAGCCGATGTTGTTAAGATTCATTATAACTAGCATTGGAAATCGGGACAAGATTTTCGGTAGCCAATCATGTTCTATTCGATTCCATCCATACAAATATTTGAAACTCGGAGAAATATGTTGATGGGATCGTATGGAACAAAATTAGTATAAGGTTATAAGTACATAAGATTTGATCCTTTAAAAATTGGGAGTTTAAGTTTGAACTCCGGATTAAATTTGATTTTAATTCTAAGAGTTTTAAAAATGATTATTTAATTGAAATTTAAAAATATTAAACCTTAAATTTAAAAATTACATATATTTTTAAAATTTTTGACGCTATACATTTTATAACACAAAAACTTATACCCTTATAGAGGTTTGATTTTCCTTGACTGGTCATGAACAGTTTGGGTCGGGCCGACCAAATCCTATATATATATTTTTAAAAAGTTCGTTTTTGACATTTAAGCTCGGCCTTTAAGCTTGATTGGGCCAAACAAATTTGGTCTGCAGCTTGTCCTTGTCCTGTCAACCCGGGTCGAGGCAGACTGGACAAGCCAAGCCTGAATTGATATTCTTAGCTAACAATTTTTATTTTGGAAATTATTCTTCTTAATTAACAATGAAAAAAGGGTTTTGTAAAAGGAAATTGGAAAATGTTTATAACTCAAAGTTCAACTCAACGAAAAAACAAAACTACAAATTTCGAGAACTATTCCCTTAATAGTCCTTAATTAAGAATTGGTGACAACTTTTTGGACATATTATCAGTAATAAAGAAAAAACAAGGTTTTAAAATTTTAATATATTTTAATATTTTAAAATTTGGATCGGAAATTAAACAGATAAAATTAAAGGTTTAAGGCTTAAAAGGTTCAATTAATACTAAATCATCATGAATCTGGTTAAAGATTAAATAAAATTAGAGAATTTGAAGTATGATTGAAAGAGATATTTCTTACATAACGGATAATTTAAAATTTAATTGAAAATAATTTGTTAAATAAAAATTCATTTATTTATTTTAACTTATAAAAACTTATTAATTCATAAAAATTAAGCGATTAATTAACAAATTAATTGATTTTTAACAACATCATCATCATTATCATCACATTCAATTCGAAGTCCTGCAATAAGGTAGAGTCTGGAGAGGTCTAATAGTACGCAGCCTTATCTCTACATAGGAGAGAGACTATTTTTGATAGACCCACATACAGATGTGACAATAAAAGAGTGATGCAGGTTAAAGAATAAATAAGTAAAACTAGCACATTAAATAATTATGTAAAATAAAATTACAATAAATACATAAATAAATAAAATATAAAATATAACCAAATGATATATCTGATAGTATCTAGATCTGTTAGTACCTGATAAGCTATAAAGTCCGGCTTTTCTTGTTATTAGTTAAGGTAGGAGTCTTTGCTCAGAGACCCTGAAGCTATGGCAATCTTACGATTTTAGACGGCCTCGCAAGATATTTCCCTATACACCAACTATTAAGTATATCATTTACGAGTTTGTACGATTTTTAATAACAAAAGTTATTAAAATAAATTAAATAAAAAAATAAAACGGTTCAAAATTTTTATAATTAAACCAAACAAATTAGTTGAATTTTTTAATGATTGCTAAATTCTTAAGTTGACAAATTGTAATTAGTAACTAAGAAAAAGTAAAGCTCTTAAAATTTACTAAATTCTTAAATTGCGTATGTATGTTAATAGGTCGGTCAGGTCGGCCACTCTTAGTCCGACTTGACCCAGCCCAACTCCTCATTGAATGACCCGACAGGCCGAAGCTGGTCGACCCGTGACCAGATGAGCCATGAGCTATCCTTATTTTTTAATAAAAAAATTAACAAAACGAAGTCAACGTTAATTTTGTTGTTCCGGTTGGGTCACGGCTCACTTAGGCCCATGCTTGACCTATAACTCAGTTACGCCGAATTGTTTTGACCCGTAACCAATCTGTGGCCCAGTTAACTTGGGCCAAAATTAGGCCAGGCTGGACTGGGCCCAAATTGAAAGGAGAAACTTTTGCGGTTGCACCTTTTAGCAAAAGATCTTATCTCTTCGGACTTCACGTGTAATTTTACTGGCCAGTTCATAGCTTCTCGGTTACGACTTAGGATTCTCTTTCATAGGGTTTCAGAAGTCCAACACAAATGCCAAAAATAAACAGAAGCTTTTCCTAGGGTACATTGTGGTATAAACAATCAAGCTAATGTTTTTTCTTCTTTTATTCATATTATTTATAATTGAAATTAATTATTATTTTTAATAACATATAAATATTAATTTAAAAAATTAATATCTCAATTAAATAATTTATTGAATCTAATCAACATTTATAAACCTAAATATATTTTTTACTTTTATCCTATTATTTTTTTTAAGTCGTTGATATTTTAATTAATTAAAGCTTTTTCTATGACACATGGATTATATACCATAAACTTTGAGATTAGACCCATTCTTAATTGATCGGGTCTTAGGCTAAATCCGAGCTGGGACTATCTAAATTCGACAATCCAAAACGATGTTATTTTGTCATAAAAATGATATCATTTTATTTTCTAAAAATAAATAAAATGTAATCGAGCTAGGGTCAACTTAAGCCTAACCCGACAATCATCCTTGCAAAAGATTTGCCAATTCATTCATCCTATTCACTAATCATTGATGGGATTGATCATAATTTCTAATCAAGTTCATCAAACTTCAAAATGCTCAAAAAGGGCATTTATTGACTTTATTAGAGGAAATTATTTCTAGATGATTATGAGAGTAGTGAAAGGTGACATGGGTGAATATTATACCTTTCTGCCTTTCACTTATAAGCTCTAATATAATTATGGTAATGCCATTTAAAATTTACAACAAAACATTGGGATATTAAAATAAAAATATCTAATTTTTTAGGATTTTTTTTATTTTAATGTCAAAATTTCTAAAATTTTTAATTTATAGATTAATATTTTAAAATTTATATAGATAAGGTTAAAACATTATTTTTACTAATGTGACATGTCCATCAAAAACTATATGGATGTCCATTAATTAGTCATGTTGATAAAATAACTTATTGACATAATTTATACAACATTTGAAAATTTAATTATAAAATAAAAATTTAGAAAGTTTAATTCTAAATTTAATTTTTTAATATTTATATGCTTTTAAATCTGTTATTCTAATTTTTTAGTTTTTATTATTATAATTTCAAAAAAATAAAATTAAAACTGAACAAAGATCTTATATAAAGAAAAGAGTCTACTTTCCTTATCATTTCTACAATATAATTAGTCAAATATAAAATTAATAATTTTTATAAAAATACCTTTTATTATGATAGATTCTTAAGAAAATTTTGAAATGTTTAGGTTATAATCAAATATAAGAATATATACCACATGTCTTCAACCAGTGAGTTGAAGAACCTAGTTTATAATATTAATCAGCTCTTAACCATTGTTTTAAAAATCAGACTAGAAGTGAAATCAGTAAGACAAGAGATTTATGATTTAAAAAGTTCAACCGATATTAAACAGCCATAAAATAGGTTAAAGATTGAATAAAATTAAAATATGATTAAAAGAGATTATCCCCAATCGAAGAATTTAAAGTTTAATTGAAAATTATTAAATAAAAATTAATCAATTTATTTTAGTATATAAAATTTTATTAATTCACAAAAATTAACTGATTAATTAATAAACTAATAAATTTTTAACAATAAAAGTTATTAAAATAAATTGAATCGAAAAGTTGAAAATCGAATCGAAAAGTTTAAAAGTTTAACATTTTTTCTATTGAATCGATCATACTGATTTTGTTTTTTAATCATTTAGCTGAACTTACATTTTAAACATGATTTAAGAAATATTTTTAAATACATTTTAACTTGTAAATTAAACAATATAATTCAAAGTTTGGTATTGATTAATTCTCGTAAATTTTAAGTATTCATTTTTACTTATTATTATCATTAATATGTTTATTAATCGTAATAAATAAATATAAGATTGTATTTTTATTTCCGTTACATATGTGATGTTTCGGGATAATACTAATTTCAGAATAAAATATT
>JANSVA010000003.1:1484204-1498031 GCA_025504915.1 Erythroxylum reticulatum | reverse complement strand
AACGGTAGTCTTCTCATGTTGAGAGTGAGAGATCATGCAAATGCAAGGCCACACAGATTGACAAAATGATAACGAACAGCAAGTGGTTCAACTTGCCATTTCTACGAGTTCAAAGGGATAAGGTGATTAGAAACTCGCACACATCGCAGGATTTCAGACTAGGTGTGATAATAGTGGCAATTACAAAAGCAATCAAAAGATATGCAAAATAACAAGATTTGGAGTGTCAACTTGTTCAAAATTTGAACCAAAATCTTAGTGCTTGTTTGGATAGGTTTTTATCAGTAGAGCTTTTGTTAATAAAGTTTTTCTTAGAATAGCTTTTTTAAGAAGTCAGTTGACTATTTGACTGTCAATTAAAAAACTCTAATTTTTTTGAAAGAGCTCCGTATAGTTGACTGTTTGGCAACGTAAAAATAGATATACTTTTATTAATTTTAAGTATATTTTATTTTGCGATAAAAATTATTTATGCATATAAAAATTATTTAAAGCATATTAAACAATATGCAAAGCACAATATAATAGTTATTATATAATTTTAAACCATATGAAACATAAATGAAAATATATCTAACCAAATCTTTTATATGGATTATAACATAAGTAAAATAAATATAAAAAATAAATATTAAAACATATAAAAAGCTAAATAATATTATATAATTCTTAAAATAAACGTCAAGATGAATTCGTGAGTATTGTAGAAATTATGTGTAAAATATAAGGACAAAAGGGACTAAAAAGTAGGCTTATTATTTGATCTGAAAAATTTACATAAAAAATCTTTTTTTGAAAAGCTTCAAATTTGAGCTTCTTAAAAGGCTGTATTTTGACTGTCAAAAAAGTTATATCTATTAAAAAAGCATTTTTTTATTTTACAGTCAAACACTTATTTTTCTTTAAAAAAGCTTTTACGGTAGAAAAAAGTGCCTATTCATCCTCTGTATTTTTTTTATTTTACAGCCAAACACTTATTTTAAAAAAAAACTTTTACGGTGGAAAAAAGTGTCTATTCACCCTCCAAAAGCTCAATCAAACAGGTACGTAGTCTGAATTTAGTCTACGAAAATAAATTATGGTTAGCATTACTGAATTTTAATATATAATCAATGCAATGTGCAGGCAAATTAGAAAAGCAACTTGTAGATATTATTGCAAAAACATTGGAAGTGTAATGATAGTTCATGATCATCTCAGTTACACGTTCTTCTGAAAGTTCCAAGGTTACTGGCCTAACCATTAATGAATTGTTAAGCTATCAACTCCACATTCCATGGTTGATACAGGCTTTTTCTCCATCTCACCATCCCAATAGAACCAGCCCTTAGGAGCTTTGACTGTCAGGGATACTGGTGTTTCAGTATTGCTTTGCCACGAACACCAAGGAATGGTATGTTCCAAGAATTGCACACAGGATCCCGAAAACTACGATCGTTGAACTTAGAACAACCTGGATTATCAGAACAGATGGGAAACCTGAAGATTTTCCGGATAAAAAATGCTGGTTTATCACAAGTAACATCGAGCTAAAGTTCCTGTAACCTGGATTGTTGCCGCTTTCTTCCCCACGATCCTTAAGAAGCACAAGGCTGGCATTATTACTGCCTGGAATTATGCAGACATAGTCACAAAACCAGGGCTAAGCTTGTAAGCCTCCAGAGAATATAAGTTATATGAATAGTTTAACAATTCCATACACCTGAAGCTTGCACTCACCACAAGTAGACAGAGGACAGAACCCGTCAGAGACATTAAAAGACCTGCAATCAGTAACACAATGATGTTAATCACTACACTTCAGGAGTATTAGAACCTGAGAAAAGAGGAAGTAACACAAATAGTTGTTGCATAAACATCCTTAGGTGGACCATTGTACTTTGTGTAACATGTCAGGTCTGAAGTTAATGGATGAAGTAGGATATGGACTTGAATCTAAGCAAAAAAAAGTTGGGATTGGAGTGGAATTCGGAGTGTTCTATTTGAACTGGGTTTATACTCCAGTTTTTAATCCTTTTCTTGTGCTGACAGATTTTAACTTTTTTGGCCGAACTTGAGCATAGAAATTAAATTCAGGTTCTAAGGTCGAGTCTGGTCTGATCCGGTCCATTTTCATCGTAGTATGAGTTTAGTTTTGGTAGTATCTGTAATCTGATAATTAAAAAATTATTCTCAAGCTTCAATGTAACCATTAAACAGTGTTCTTTTGCCTGATATGCTGTCCAGTCTACAACTATGTGAACACTTACTAAAGAATGGAAGAAGAAAAGCGGCACAAACAGTGGACATAACGATTAGTGTCCTCAGAAGAATGAAACACCAGTAACTGTTTGAAACTCCAACTGGGATTAGCTCTTCTATACCTCTAGCCAATGGATTTACCAACAAGCCATATCTGTTCTCTGTCAAGGGACCAAAAGGATATAGCAAAAAGGATGAAAAAAAAGGTCGTTTGTATCTGCAATCCAATTAAACACCATCAAAGGTTTTTTTTTCCTCAATGTTTTAAGTTTAATCAGCCAGTTACCAAAGGATATTTGGTTAGTGGATTTGTAACCTGCAAAAAATGGCAATGATTGAAAGGTTAGAAACCATTATATATATATCAACCAAGTGAAGCTTACAGGCCTGAAGCCATACTTACGGTAGTCCATAATGCAACTTCTGATGCAAAGGACTGTCTTGGCATGTTCAGGGTTACCTGAGACTTTGTAGCTTCACCAAACATGAGAAACCCTATGACTGCAACACCTCCGTAAACTAAAAAGCTCAGGGAAAAGCTGGACAAAGAAGAAGAAGTAGAAGGTTTAAAAGGCATCATAAAAAGCAACTGAAATGTCAGGGATCTGTAACCATACAATGTTCTTGTACCAGGCTATAACTGCTTTTGTAAATTTTGTTTTATCAGCCATAGACTGGTAGATATTTGGGAACACAGAGTGACCAGAGCTGCAGAAGCTATGAACACCAACCACAAATGGGATGTTAATCCAATTCACTAACGGAGCAGATTGATTGAACCCAACTCCACCTGTAGTACCAAGGAAAATCAAGCAGAGAACAATCAAAGCAGTTGCTAAAACCCCACCAGCTGCAAGAAAAAAATTACATGGAAGGAACAGCGAGTTATCAATTTCAGTTCATACTTCAATGTAGATAGCAGCTGACAGAAGAAGTTTGCTAAACCTGAAAGGTATGAGATCACACGAAAATCCCTTAACAAAACCGATGGTAGAACAACAAGAGCAGTAAGAAGTCCAAATAAGTGTTTAGAATCAAGATGCAAGCCAACCAAATCCAATGATGTTCCCGGAAATAGTCTGGTAAGATTGTCACCTTCCAAGATAATAAACTCCACACAATATGACTGCAGAATTGGAAAGAAATGTCAAGAATTTCCTTGAAAAACAGATCAAACATAGCAGGGAAAACCAGAAAGAATCAGAAAAACCAACTCTGCACTTACATATAGCTCCACGTACAAAACAATCTGCACCAAAACCCAAGATTGCAATATTATGAGTGACCTCGTGAAAGCTGAAAAAAAATATATAAAAAAACGCGAAACATGCAATGATGGGCAGTTCAGTAAATTACAATTTCTGAATCACAAAACCTTGACTACTGCAAAACTCATTATGGTACAGAAAGTTATGATATTAGTTCATATGAAACTCACAGATATTACAAGGCGTCCACATTTCCCAAAAGCAGCTTCTCCTATATCAGGATATGTTATGATGCCTTCTCTGCTCTCGAAGCATTGTTTCATGAGACTAGCAGTATAGCAAGACACGCATGAAAAAACAGCCAAAATGGCTAAACTTGCCCAACCTGCTTCTTTCACTGTATAAGGCATGGAAAGAAGTCCAACTCCGACCATCACGTTAAATGCTGTTAAAGAAGAACAGGTCAGGTAACGGTAATCTGAAAACAGAAAGCATCGGAAAGAAGTCAGGAAATCGATAATGTGGCTTACAGTTGAAGACAGTTTGAGTGAAGCTACATCCAAGAGCAATGGGAAACTCTCCAGTCATGAATGAAGGTTTTGATGAAGAGAGTGTTAGAGAAATCTTATCTATCTCTTCTTTTGGACAACGCCTTTCGATATCAGACAGGAATGGAGTTTTTGCTTCCATGTTTAAGTTGCTGTAGTTGTTAATACTTAAATATCCTGGACTTGGTAAATGTCCAACGTAGCCAAAAAATGGTGATGCTGATATTGTGAGACTGTCTGTCGTTTCTCTGCCCAGAAATTCAAAGAACACGATGAATGTTAGAACACGAGTTTCAGGGAAAAAATCACTAACATCCATGAGAAGGAAACCAGAATTCAAAGTGTAAGTTCTTGTAGCAGAGGAACTAGACAAAAGCATCAAAAGGGTGCTCGAAACCATCCACAGAGAAAACAAAGCTACAAATTTAATTCAAGATTACCTAAAACTCTGCGGCCATCGCTGAGAAGAGAAAGCCTCATCATCACCCTGATCACAGTTCTCTTCTTCTTCTTCTTCTTCTTCTCCGTCACAACTCTCTCCGCTCTCAATCTTTCTCACTTCAATGTCCAGACCGTCGACACTAACGTCCTCGTACAAAAACTCCGACGGTTCTCTATCCTTGTCCTTATCTGCCATAGCTGAACAATCCTTCTCAATGGTTACAGGCTGTATGACTAACAGAACCTCGCAGATGTCTATATATACCCTGAAACACAATCGAAGAAAGTTACTTTATTTCTATGTTTCCCACTTCAAGATCAAATTTTTATCAACTGGGTCTGACAGTGTTAATGAATGTATAACAATATATATGACATATATGGAAAAACGATTCCGATTCTGTGGGAAATTGCGTGGCCAGAGATGGAAAGTGTGGAGAAGACAACAAGCTATTTGCGTGGAACACAGGTTTTGCAGCTGGAGTTTTCTGCTGATGTGGCGGAGAATGTTGTTGCTGACGTGTCTCTGACAACCAGTTGGCGTCTGATCTCGTTCCTAGATCAGCCCTAAATCATTTGAACCAAATTCTAGAACAAGTGAAAATATTTTTGGAACTAATTTTAGTTAGGGTATGAGTTAGAAAAAATATTTTAATTAGAAATTCTGTTTTTACCTTTTATTTTATATTATTTTAATATAATTTATTCATCTCTTTATTTCAAAAGTTAAAATTTTAAATTCAAGAAAAATGTTTAAAATTAAAATTTAATTATTTTAAATTCAAGAATAAAATGCTTTTAATTTTATAAAATATTAAAAATAAATTATATTATAACACAAAATTTAAATTTTCCATGCATTCTAATTCAATTCACACATTCAATCCAAAACAATTTGATAATATTTAATTTAATTCCAATTTGGATATATTATCTATTATCTATTATCTATTACCTACTATTAATATCCCTCTCCCTATTCTCACAAAGTGATCCCTCTCCCTACCCTCACAAAGTAGAGAGTCTTGTATTCTGATATTGTGAGGGTCTTGTACACTGAATTGTTGTTACTTGTAACATACCAAGTTATACTAATTTCCAACATTTACCCTCTTCTTTCTTATCAAGGAAAATCAAAATTTTGACTATAAACTTTTCAAGTTAACATGAATTCCGATCAAAGTCAAACTCCATCTGAGAATAGTTTTAGCAACCGACAACTGTAAAAAGAAATCATTCTACATGGAAGTGATGAAATCACTATTAGGAGAATACCACTCCATCAATTTTGGCAAGTGTGTGCTCCTTTGATAATTAGGATTGAAAGAGGAAACATGGTATCTCAAATCTTCTAAAAACTACATGATCTTCGATTCAAACACTTGATTTTACTGTTGCAAGTTTAACTCAGACTCCTCCTTCTTAATCATCATAAGAAGTCTTGGGATATACATATATGCATGTTGTATATGTGCACCTCCTATACACACCTGACCAAAGGTGATTAGTACTAAAAAGCAGAGTACCTCAGAATATGTACTAACCAAGAAGGAAACATACAGAATATGCTGGACAAGTATGATGAGTTGCAAGGATTGGAGCCATAGACAATGCATGTACTTAAAGGAGAAGAAAGCTCAAAGCGAAACGAGTGCACAAAGATCGTCTATGGTGAAGTCAGTGTATGCCTTCTGCACTTGCTTCCCGAGAGCTTCCTTGGCTAGTTTCTTCTTCCTTTCTTGCATCTCTAATATCCTCACTTCAATGCTGTTTTGAGCAATCAACCTGACAATCTTTACATTCTCTTTCTGCCCAATCCTGTGAACACGATCCATTGCCTGCTCCTCAACAGCCGGATTCCACCACGGCTCAAACAGATAAACAGATGATGCAGCTGTAAGGTTTACACCAGCTCCTGAAGCCTTAAGACTAGCAAGCAGAATTGTGGGCGCTTCTGGCCCTGGCATTTCAAATTCTTTGATTACCTGAGTCCTCTTTTTTGCATTCATTGATCCATCTAACCGCAGGATCTTGAAGCCAGCTGCTCTCAGTGGTTCTTCAAGCAACAACAACATCTTTTGAAATTGTGAAAAGACAACCGACTTTCTAGTAGGGTTCTCAGTCCTTGACGCTATGAGTAGCTGCAAGAGAACAGAGACTTTGGAGGATATTCTTGAAGAAGAAATTTCAGACTCTTTACTGTCAGAAGATACATCAGGGGCTGAGAACAGGTCAGACAGTGATAAAGGATGGCGGCAAAGTGGGCAACACGGTTTGGTGCGCTGAAGGGTTCTTATAATGCAGGACCGACAATAGATGTGAGCACAGCGGGTAATCACAGCATTAGTTGGTGGAGAAATGCAAATAGGACAATCAAAATCTTCAGCATCTTGTAGCACAGTAACCACCTTTTTAAGCAACTCCGCATTATTTGAGACATCTGCTAGGAATCAAAAGTTTGACAGTCAGCATATAACCGTATCATGTACTGCACAATGTTATGAAGACAAATATCAAACGGTCAAATCATTGTCTGAGAAAAGCATGAAGTCTGATATAATATGAAATTAAAAGCTCATTGAATAATTTACTCGTGCAGAGCAGTACACCCAATTCTGCAAAATATGCGAAACCTATATTATAACAAGTACGTACGAAAAGATTAGACTAATCAGCTTAGGTATCTGTAAACAATTAGAGAATATTTGGATCTAACTTCAGTGCACTAAGAAATGCAATCCTGAATTAGAATGTTTAATTCTTAAAGAAGGCAACTTCAGTGAAAGAACACCAATTAAGTCTCAAGCCCCAAAGCCCCATACCTTCAATATTATTAGATGGTAGTACAGATATAAGATCAGAGGGACACAAAGCCAAATCGTCACATATCTGACGCAGTCGAACAATCATACAAAGTACAGTCGAATAACAGCGCGTTACATTGCCAGCATTGATAAATTCTTGGACAACACCCTTAGCTTTTCCCTCCAACTGATCATACAATTCACGTTCATCTTGAGAAAGCTCAACATAATGTGTCTCAATTGTTTTTGAAGGCAATCCAACTAAATCTTTGTCTTTTGTTCTTCGCAAAGAAATGGTTGCCATAAGAACCTGCACCCAAATGACATTCGTTTGTGTTTTCATAAGGGGTTGCGAGGAAATAGCAATGACAACCTAAGAATTCGAAATGACACTTCCACAACTATTTACATTACCATGTGACTTCTGCAGTTGTTAATCCAGAATTTACAGTTTACTTGTTATGATAATTTACGCATTTCTAAGCATACACCTATCAATCAAATTGTATAACAAGCATAAGAAATAATTCGGCTAGAATGGTACAAAATAACAGCCAATACGAACTACTTGGTAAGAGCATTTGATTGTCGTGTGCTATGTAGAAACGAATATTAGTGACATAGCATTTACCTGCAGTCTTGAAAGCCCTTGCTTATTTCCTTGAGCAAGAGGACGTTGTACAAGGGTTTGCCAATAACTCTTGATAGAGAATGGTTCAAACCGTAAGAATGCCATCAATGAATACAAATCCAAATATCCATTTTGGATGGGTGTTCCTGTGACAACCCATCTTCGCTTCGCCTTCAAACTAGTGACCGCTCGACTTTGTTGAGCATTCACATTCTTGATAAGGTGCGCCTCATCCAAAATAATCCTCCACCATTCAATTTTATTCAAAGGAGAATCCAGCGATGAGTATTCAACAGTCAAAGTACTATATGTTGTCAACACTAGATCATACTTCTTAAGCTCCTCAACATCATTAGTCCTCTCTCCATAATACATATAAACCTTGAACGATCCACGTTTAGTGTGTTGTTCCAACTGAGTTATCCATGTTGAGAATACAGCAGGGGGGCATACAATTAATGTGGTCTTTGAAGCCAAAGGATCAGAGCTGTCAGCCACAGCCATAGACTTGCCTTCCACATCGGTATCCAATATATTACTTTCAAATTTGCACCTTTTTCGTCCACCTGTACCCTTTCTACTTACCTTAGCCCTCTTGCCTTTCTTTCCACTCGACACAGCCACTCCTTCCTCTCCTTTCCCAACTTCCCCATCAAAGCCATTCTCAATATTAAACTTATCAAATGCAATCAAAGAGAGCAAAGATAAGGTTTTGCCTAAACCCATATCATCTGCCAAAATTCCACCACGCAAAGGCTCCGGTCTATTGCTTGTATGATAGTTAGTCAAAATGTTGACATACTCACCATTTTTCTCTTCCCAAAATGGGGGCAGTCTGTTAGAAGTTTCTCTATCCACCAGCCACCATAACCCCTCTTTTTGGTGTGGAAAAAGCTCAGACTTGATCATAGATTTAGGTGGTTCCAAAACACCCATTTTCCTCTCTTTACTGAGATTCTCATCCACTAACTTGAAAATATCATCTAAACTCCTAGACTCCATCTTCTTATATTTCTCCTTCACTACCATAGCCTCAGACAACCCAATACCCGCATTCGAATTCTCAATCAAAATCAACCCACCACTCGACAAGTTAGCTTTCACACAGTCAAAGTCCTCATATTTAGCAAAAATGTGAACTTGACATGGAATCCTATACCTATTCCCATTACTACGCGAATTAGGCACTATCCCTTCAACAATAACACGGGAATTATCAATCAAAGGCGATAAAACAGCAGCAACTGACCTCTCAACATGACCCACTTGGACAGACCGCGTATTGAGAACTTTAATAGCATTACTATCAAAAGGGTTCAACGGTTCTCGGACCAGACCCACAAGTTCACGACCGGTGATCCTACCAGAGTAGTACTGAACACCGACGATGTTCGCCATGACAAAACCGACGAGATAGACCTCGTTGGAGGGCCAGTCGTCGAGAGACATGAAAAAGGCAACTGGGTCTTGCTCTTGCAGTTCTTCGGGTTCCATAGCGACGGTGAGAGCGATGCGATTGTGCTCTGCGAATCTACGTGAGAGTGACAAGTAGCAGTTCCTTTAGGCGGTCATTATATATATATAGAGATTGAGATATGGAATCCTGTTCAATGACATCCGAGATAAAACACTTTGATCGTCAGTGAATTAGATTCATTTATCTGCTCTGCTCGTAATTTCAAACTATTTAAGAGAGGGAATGGGCCCCCCGAAACCTCTCTCTCATTTCGCATTCTTTACGTATCAACCCTGTATTATTTGATCTCAACCATCTATTTATGTAGTACATAAAAAATGAGACAGAGAATTGTGTCCCGAGAATAGGACGATCTACTCTTGGACCGGAAGTGATGAGGAATCTTATTTCCTATCTTTTAAGAAATATTTAAATATTTCTTAATCTTAAATTTTTTTAAAAAATCTCTTTTATAAGACCTTGGTTTCAAAAATAAGAACAAAAACATATGATATAAACATCCGATATGTACTAATCAAATGTTATTAATACGATGACTTAATTCAGTTTTAAAATGCTATCGAAACGTATTACATTTAAATTAAATTAATAATTTAAGATAATTATAATAAATTATTAGTTTGAGTTTGATTTGTTGTACTATTTTATGTATTGTGTCACTTATAGATTTGAGTCTAATAAAAAGCATCCAAGATAATGATTATTGGGTAATATAGACTGGATCTCAATAGAGTCAAAAGCTCTTTTCCTCTCTTTTCTAATTACCAAAAGACATGTCCGTTGATGATGTTATATAAGTTGAAAAACTTATAGAATTAAAAATTCTGAACTATTGAAGAATTCGATAAAAGAAGAAGACGAGAGGAAATAAAAGTTTTCTACAACTAATACGAAATCATGGATACAAGTACGCAAAATCATTCGATCCGATAAATGATTTATATGATCTACTTAGATCGACTAAAGTTATTGTGTAAATAACATTGTATTAATTTATAACGAATTTATTAATTTTAAACTAAATCAGACCGAATTTTCAGAAAATCCGACATATTAAATTTTACTGAAAAATAGGAAGAAAAATATAAATAGAATATTTGCATAAATTATTTATAATTTAACACGCACCCAATCATTTATTTAACATATATTTGGAAAATAATACAGATAAAAATGAAATTATTTAAAGCTTAATTATGGAATTTCTTAATCATCAAATGAAATTTCTTAATATGCCTCAGGCAGTGGTTTTCCTGAAATAAATGCTTTAAAAAATGCTAATGATCTTCTAGGAGATGTATAAGGTGCCAAGTGCCCAGCTCCTCTAACAGTAGCAAATGTTAGCTTCCCACCACCATAAGTTTGAGTCCAACCACCAACCTGAGAAAATAATTATAAAAATAATATATAATTATAAAAATAATTTTTAATAAGAGTAAAAAAATACTTAAGCCTAATTTGAATTTAATTTAATTAATTCGATTTAATTTTGATAGTTGAATGAAATTGCCGCATGAGCAGCATTTGATTGATCTGACACGTGATGTTTATATCAAGTGTGCTTCGATGTTATATTTTAAAATTTTGAACTTCGAAATACTTAAAGCGTAAAGATTGAGAAAGCTTAGTAGTATACAAATTTACCCTTATTTAATAGAAATATTATTTCCGATAGATTTATATGTAATATAAAATAATGATAACACAAAATATAGAAAAGTACATATAAATAAAAATATAAAAATATGTAACTTATTATGTAATATTGTATATATAGAAAATAGTAAAAATTAATAATAAAATAAAATAAGTAAATAAATACACAAACTTAAAAAAACTAATACAAAAATAAACTGAACCAATCATTACAAGAAGATAATCAGATTAAATGCCTGTTTGAGTAAGCTTATATCAGTAGAGCTTTTTTTATAAGAGTTTTTCTAAGAAACTAGTTGACTGTTTAGTTGTTAATTAAAAAATAATTTTTTTGAAAGAGTTTCATACAGTAAACTGCTTGGTAACATAAAAATAAAAATTACTTTTATTAATTTTAACAATATTTTATTTTATAATAAAAATTATTTATGCATATAAATATTATTTAAAGTATATTAAACAATATGTAAAGTACAATATATTAATTATTATATAATTTTAAACCATATGAAACATAAATGAAAATATATCTAACCAAATCTTTTATATGGACTATAACATAAGTAAAACTAATATAAAAAATAAATATTAAAACATATTTAAAAAGTCAAATAATATTATATAAATCTCAAAATAAATGTGAGGATGAGTTTGTGGTATTATGAAAATTATTTGTAAAACATAAGGACAAAAGTGACTAAAAAATAAGCTTATTAATTGATTTAAAAAATCTACCTAAAAAATTACTTTTTTTTTAAATCTCTAAATTTGAGTTTTTTAAAAAACTGTACTTTGACTGTCAAAAAAGCTACATCTACTTAAAAAGTGAATTTTCATTTTACGACCAAACAGTTACTTTTCTTAAAAAAAGTTTTTACTGTTGAAAAAAATACCTATTCACTCTTTAAAAGTTGAACCAAACAAACACTAAATAAAAGATAGAACAAGATAAATAACCTGTTGGTTCTCAAACCAAGCTCTGTAGTATCCTGTTGCATTTAACCCCAAATTTGTTGCTATATTCTTCACTAGGGCCCTTGAACCGATAAAAGGTATAACTGAGTCTTGATCTCCACTGTTAGAGATTTTCGGTATGTCATCAGTACTTTTGCGCAAACGCCATTGATAAGAACACACAGGTTTAAAATGATGGTACCTGTAGATTAGGACACGAATGCCTGATTCCACCAAGGACCCAACAACGTTAATCGTAGGTATGAACAGGTTGTCGACATCATACCGTACTAGGCTGCCATGATCAGTTAGATTTCAAAAGAAGATAATGAAAAGAACAACAAAAGAGTTCGGCCTATCCTTAACTCGAGGGACCAAGTTCGAATTTATTAAAAAATGAAGTCCAGGCTTTAGTTTGGATTATAGATTTACGGGACTGGGTCTTACTTGGCTACAATCTAAACTTTGGATTGACTGCTTTGGACTCAGGCATTAAGAGACTTGGATTTGATCTGTAATTTTAGCTATTATTTACTTACACGGTGCAATCGGTCCAATTTGATATGTCTACAAGCTGAGCATGAAGAGCTTCTTGCACATCTTTCCTGTTCAAATAGTCATCAACTTCACGTCCTAGACAAGGATCAATCTTCACTTTATCCTTCAATCCAGAGAAAAATGAATCAGAATTGCACTTAAAAAAGCAAAGGTTGCTAGGTTAAGCTACTTACAGGATGATTAATGGACTTCTGCGAATTTGGGTTTGAGGAGGAGTACCTAAACGTTGGTCTAAACACATAATTCCAAGGTTTGGTTCGAGGTTTTTTACTGTCTGACAAACAGTTATCAGCAGTTATGTCATACTGATTAACGTCCTGAGGGATTTCTTCTGAAAGTAAGAGCTCGACTTGCTGGCAGGAAGCAGAGACATGGCCATGTAGTTGCTCTTTCTGGAGTCGTGAAATGTTGCAGGTTGCAGATAGAAACTGAAAAGCTTCATCTGATATTAAGCCATGAGACCTGTAGTAGTCACCTATGGAGTTCATATCTGTATCGAACTCCATCAGAGGGTTCCCTATCTGAAGAAGAAGAAAACAGAACAACTCAGTTACTTTGTAATAGTTCTAATTGCTATCTTCAAAAGTGAAGAAATGGAATCAATGTTCATATGTTACACTTACAGCTATGCCCTTCAGGTTGGCTTGAAGTCCTGATTGAACAATTAACTGGGCAAATTGTGGGACATAATGACCTATCAAGAGCCATACAATACATAGTTAAGACAAAAAGGTCACATTTTGATGATGATCAGGTGTTATTGTGTTAATTTGTGCATGTACAGTAAATTTTACCTGCATAACTCTCCCCAGTTATGTACAAATCTCTGTTCTTGTATTGAGGAAACTTGAGCAGCCAATTTTGTAAGAATATAAAATTGTCTTGTGCTGATCAGAAAATTAAAATAAAAAACAGTATTTAGTGATTATAGTATAGCAATTTATTAATTTTTTATTTAATTTAAGAAATTTTAGAAAAGTTCCTTAATTTTTAAAATTCTCGGAAAAACTTATTTTAGTTTTTAATTTTTTAGAACAACATTTTCTCTTAAATTTTAGTTAAAAAATAACGATGAAACGAATGTAATATGAACATCAGTCATAAACTAATCAAATATTACTAATTTTGTGCCTGTTTAGATAGATTTATATCAGTGGAGCTTTTGTCACTAGAGCTTTTATGAGAAGAATTTTTTTAAGAAATCAGTTAACAATTTGATTGTAATTTAAAAAAGAGTTTTTTTGAAAGAGTTTCATACAGTAGACTATTTGACAATATAAAAATAAAAAGTAATTTTATTAATTTATAT
>JANSVA010000003.1:1438511-1475055 GCA_025504915.1 Erythroxylum reticulatum | reverse complement strand
CCGATCTGATTTGTAAATTACAACATGACTTTTATCCATAATTTTTTAGGTTTTTTGTGTTGTGATTATTTCAAAATTTTAATTGAAAATCTGAAAAATGCAATTCTGTAAAAATTTTGATTTATTCACGTTTGTTTTGAACTATGTCTGTAATTACTTGATATAAAGCAACTATGTTAGTAACTGTAAATTTTTTAACAAAAACTAAAATACAAAAATTAAACACAAAATAAATAAATTAGCACTTAAAATTTAGTGACACAGTTCGACACACCTTGTTTATATCTGCGGAACTCTCTCCTAGCTTATTCATTTTCACCAAAGAACAACAATGGTTTTATTCAATACATTACAAAGTTGACTCACCTTATACTTGACACTATTTCTTGTCTTCACTGCCCGTAAAAAGTAAATCACACCTAATAATACGACTATTTCATGTTAACCTTAACAAATAAATTTATTAACAATGCTCGATAATAAAAAGAATAACACAAGATAACTCAATTGATTAAAACAATAAAGAATATAAACAAAAATAGTTGAGATAAGAAAAACAATTTCTCTAATAATGATGCTTCTTTATTGAAAGAACGAGAAGTTGTCCACTAAGAAATATGTTGTGAACCTTCAATGGCGTCACGGAGTTATGTCACCCACAACAATCACAAATGTCAAAACAACAAAAATTTTATTACCGAAACGTTACAAAAAATATAGTTGCAATAACACACGTCACTTGGGATATTTTTCACTCAAAAATCAATATCTAAAC
The DNA here is from genome assembly GCA_025504915.1 of Erythroxylum reticulatum. Classification (NCBI taxonomy): domain Eukaryota; kingdom Viridiplantae; phylum Streptophyta; class Magnoliopsida; order Malpighiales; family Erythroxylaceae; genus Erythroxylum; species Erythroxylum reticulatum. The sequence goes on along the minus strand of JANSVA010000003.1, from coordinate 1,474,280 downwards.
AACCAAAACAAATTCATGCAACCATTTAAAAAAATACAGCTACACAAATCATCAATCGGATATATGTTTTCATCACCGAAACATCGCAAAATACAGTTCCACACTTGACATAAATATCTGTTAAAATAAATAGTAATTGTCACATCAGGATGCCAAAATATATGATTATATATATATATTTGGAAGAGAAGTAAAAAGAAAGGATCAAAAATTGTGTCAAACAAGAGAATCCAAGAAAAGGACAGGAATCCTTTCCATACGCTGTCGATCGACAGGTTGCCTTGGAAGATCCTCCACAACATCATATTTTGGTGTCTAGTAAATCATGTTTCAGACACGTCCGAGTCTCTTTTGCTAGTTTGATAAGCTTTGAGTTGGATTCGAAATTATAAGTAAAGTGATTATTTCATCACGATAGTTTAAGCTGTTGTGTGAGATCAACTTAATTGATTTTATATATTTACTATAACACTCTTTCAAGTGAAAGTTCTTTAGGCTTGAAATATACACAAGTTCATTTTATCTTGTATTGAATATTAGATGGAGGTAAGATTTGAACTCATGATCACTCGGTCATAAAAGTTTTAACACCATATTAAGTAACCGTTTTATCATAATAGCTTAAACTATTGTGTGAGACCAACTTAATTAGTTTTATATATTTATTAACACTAAGACCAATCCGACTCAACATATTTTCATGAACATATGATGGGTTAAACCATAAAATGGCTTAGAAAAAAGATAATCGGATAGATCTTTTTTTTTTGCATGATAATAGTTGAGTTAAGAATAAGATCAGATTAGGTCTTACATACAATTAAATTGGGATAGTCATATAAATTGACAAACACTTAATAGACTACTCTTTTCTTTTTTTAAAAATAAATTAGAACTAGCAATAATTTTTTAAAAATAATTTAACTATTGAAGCCATGAAGATCTTCTACTTAATGATTATAAAACACTAGATTCTCTAATTATTCCTATAATTAAAGATGATAATCGGTCGAATTGGATCGACGTAACATATTTTGATCTAATTAAGAATTTGATCAAATCCGAAACATTCACAAAAAAAAAGACTCAAGTCCAATTTGGAAGCACGCTAAGATATTTATTATTATTATTCTTTATGTCTATTATTTTTATTTTAAAATTATTACTAATTTATTATTATATATATATATATATATGTATATATTTATTTATTATTCATGTGGGTCTATCAGAAACAGTCTCTTTACAAGTTAAAAGTAAAGTTGTGTATTACTAAATCTTCCTAAACTTTATGTATCAGTCTCTACTTTTATGAGTTATTGCAGAAAAGATGAAAGTGTTATGCAGAACTCTCACGGTTTAATTAGATATAATTCAGGGCCAAAAATAACATTAGGGTTATAATTCGGACCATATTAATATTTAGTTATTTACAGTTGAGCTCTTTCTCTATAATTGCAACGCCAAAAAGAACAAATAATGGTTCAATGATTTAATCATTGGTGCAAGGGAAGAAGATGAACTCATCATTCGCTGTTAGTTGGATTGATCTGAACAGAAATACCAATAACCAAATCAACAAGAAATATTCATTCCTGAAACTAGAGATTGTAGCGACCCTGCCAACTTCTGAATTCTAGCTCCCTGTACAGGCTTCTCAAGAAATAGTCTTTGCATTGAGAGGAGCAATGAAAAATCTGCAATCTTGATTCTGAAAACCAGTAACTTGCAAGACCTGATTACGGATCTGTGTTCAGAAAACCTTAAAAATGATTACATCTCCACACCAACCAAGAAATGCAAAAGCTTTTAAGGTTTTGTTCATCCTAAAACCCTTCATACATGTGTTCTAATGGATGAACTAAGATGAGAATTATGTGCATAAACCTCCTATCATTGCAGACACGGGAGCATAAGTTGTCTGAATATCTGAATTCTCAATGAAGAATCTAAATATATAAATCGGGAAAAAGTACACATTGAAACAAGGAAAACCCATTTTTGGGTACACAATCATTCTTCAGAAATTTAACCCAATCAAGAAAGACGAAGACCTAACCGCATGACTGACACAGAGAAACAAAAAGCAATGAATCAAGCATAAAGTTTCGATCGTTAACGAAGAAACTGACCTAAAATTCAAGAAATTCAGGAGAATCACCCAACAAGGAAAGGACCGATATCTCCAGTTCTTAGACAGCTAGCCAACTCATCAGCAAGAGAGATGCAGGAAGAGACCCAACTGACAACTGCCATCCACACCTTCTTCCCCATCCACAAGGCCAAGCTCCATGGCATTGCTGTTTCTCGGGCTTTAACTCTCCGACCGGCCAACTTGTTCTTTTCTACTTTTATTCACGACCCAGTGGTCATATTTGCAAAAAGAGGTGAACCAATGAAGGAACAATCCTTCCGTTGAGTGAAGAAATGAGAAATCTTCTTGTCACAAAATCTCAGGGGTTTAAGCCAAAGAATTTCTTGGCAGTTAGGTGAGGGCAGTTAAGAAGAAAGGAAGCGTGGCTTACGAAGATACTAAAAATGCCTTTGCCTGATCCCACACCATTGCCACTTGTCAAGATGGTAGACAGGTCCAGGCGTAGTCCAACCGAAGTTTAACAAACTAAGCCCTATTTTACTAGTTTAGAGTCAGGCTTTTGAACCTTTTCTTGTTAAAATCGAGTTTAACGTTCAACAAGCCTGAAGTTCAAAAATTAAAAGGTAATCATTTTCTATAATTTATAAATAAAAATTTTAACATGAACATTTAAAAATAAAAATATTTCTTATTTATATAAAACATAATAATGAATATCTTTTTTTTGAAATGTATGAATAAGTTTTTATTACATTTGCACTCATAAATTTATTTAACATTTATATAAAAATCGGTTCGATTAGATCTAAAATTTAAAATTTTAATATTTTAAAATTAACTTGAATTCAAATCTTAGTTCAAATAAATTTAAAATGTTAATTTTTAATTTGATTAAACCCAAATTATAATATACACTCTCAATAATAATTGTGATTTTTATTATTATCAAAAAGAAAATAAAAAATCATTATCTTTATAATATATTCACTTTTATAAAATTATTTATTTTGTTAGTATAAAAATGAAATCATAATTTTAGACTTTTGTAACATCAAAACTCAAGTATGTTAGATAATAATTTATTTTTTATTTTTAAATTATACTTATGAGTGTATATTGAATAAAATTAAAAAATATGTAATAATTTATCAATCATATATTTAATAAATTATTTAAAAATATTTAATAATTATTACAAATTAATCAATAATTCTCACAAGGACTTGAACCCACCGGGATCCGACCCGAACCATTTACTCTTCAAGTTGACCGTACGCATTCCCGCCCATATCCATTTCGTCTCCCACAATTTGAACTCTCTTTCTCAATGTACCAAAATTTGTAGTGCAGTTTCTCTCTGTAGGAAAAATGCCCCCACAATTCGTGTTCCCGGTGACACTTCTATCACTGGAGGAAGATTCAGGCGAGGGGCATCTCTACGTTCAGAACCCCACTGACGTCGTTTCGCTTCCTCCCTCCGAACTCGAAGAGTTCGTCAAAGGTCATTCCCTTGCCGAGATTACTGTGAAATTTAGATTCCCTTTTTGTGGTTCATGTTCCCAATTGGATTGTTCGTTTGGTTTTGATTAGGTGTATCTTTTGATCTTTCGGATAAGGAGCTGTTTTGCATTGAAGAACAAGATGTGTTTGACCGTGTGTACTCGTTGGTTCGGGGTTTTTCTAGTTTGAAGCCGTCTTACAAGCTCAATTTCGTTGAGAGTCTGAGATCCAATCTCAGTGTTCTCCTTCCAAATGTTGATTCTCTAGCTAGGGCATCTCATGGACAGGACGACGATGAAGTTAGTCCTTTGCTTGATCGTGTTTCATCGCTCCGAAATGCTTTTCGGATTTACACTTTTTTCCTCCTCAATATTATTCTTGCTGAGGAGTCAAGTAGTATTTCTGTTAACAATTCGAAGGTACTCCCATATGATGCATGCCCATATAATTTGGATGGTGCTGAGAGTGATTTTAAATTTCTGTCAAGTGAAGCTTTTTGGTCTTTTGTTTAGGTGACAGGGGCAAACAAGAAGAAACAGATTATGCAGTCGTGGAATTGGGAACCGCAGAGGGGTCGAATTCTTAGTTTGATTGCAAATTCCTTAGAAATCAACCTCCAATTGCTCTTTGGATCATCAGAACTAGATGAAAATTATCTTTCTTTCATTACGAAGTAAGTTTAATACTACAGTTGTAGCAGCTCTTTTATCCCATTATGTGTCAGTTTAATTCGTAAATTGTTGTCATTTGGATTTTGCAGAAATACGTTCTCTATGTTTGAAAATGCAACACTTCTGAAGGACTCTGAAACAAAAGATGCTTTATGTCGTTTAATTGGGGCTTGTGCTACTAAATATCGGTATACAGCACAATCATGTGCTACAATCATGCACCTAGTTCATAAATATGATTTTGTTGTCACACACTTGGCCGATGCTGTTGCTAGGGCGGAGAAAAAGTACTCTGATGGAACCCTTGCTACTTCTCTTATTAGGGAGGTTGGCAGAACTAACCCTAAAGCTTACGTGAAGGACACTGCTGGGGCTGAAAATATTGGTCGTTTCCTGGTGGAGCTTGCTGATCGGCTGCCAAAATTAATTTCAACAAACATTGGGCTCTTGGTCCCACATTTTGGAGGGGAGTCTTACAAAATAAGAAATGCTCTTGTTGGTGTTTTTGGAAAGCTGGTTGCCAAGGCATTTAAGGATGCCGAGGGTGAAGTTAGTTCAAAATCTGTTCGTCTGCGAACCAAGCAAGCAATGCTGGAAATCTTGCTTGAGCGTTGTCGAGATGTTTCTGCATATACTAGAAGTAGAGTCCTTCAGGTCTGGGCTGAACAATGTGAAGAGCACTCTGTTCCAATTGGGTTGTGGAATGAGGTTGCAGCAGTTGCTGCTGGTAGGTTGGAGGACAAAAGTGCGATGGTCAGAAAAGCTGCATTGAACTTGTTGATCATTATGTTGCAGCACAACCCTTTTGGTCCACAACTTCGAACATCTTCCTTTGAAGCAACATTAGATCAGTACAGGAAAAAGTTGAGTGAGCTTGAACCAGAAAAAGTAGCAGAAAGTGTAATAGATGGTTTGCCATCTGATAACGAGGGCACTGAAGGAAGTGAAGTTGATGATGTCCATGAAGAGATAGCTGTGGGTCAGCATGACAGCTTAACTGATAGTCATCAGGAACAAAATATAGCACAAAACCCTAGCTTAGTTCCAGATGTTGGGAACTTAGAGCAGACCAGGGCTTTGGTAGCATCACTTGAGGCCGGATTAAGGTTTTCTAGGTGCATGTCTGCTACAATGCCAATACTCATTCAATTAATGGCTTCATCTTCTGCCACAGATGTTGAAAACACAATTCTCTTACTGATGAGGTGCAAACAATTCCAAATTGATGGTGCGGAAGACAGCCTCCGTAAGATGTTGCCACTGGTAAATTTTTGCTTCTTGTCATACGAGAGAAGCAATGACAAGTAATTTGTAGTCTATGGTTATGTTTCCTCGCTCTTAGATTCTTGATTTGTAAACCTGATTTGGAATATTGCTAGTAACATTGTTCATCGTGTTCTTTTTTATTGCACAGGTATTTTCTCAGGACAAGTCCATCTATGAAGCCGTAGAGAATGCCTTCATAACCATATACATAAGGAAAAACCCCGGTGAAACTGCCAAAAGTCTCTTGAATCTTGCCATAGATTCAAATATAGGTGACCTTGCAGCCCTGGAATTCATTGTTGGTATCTTGGTGTCCAAAGGTGACATATCTACAAGCACGGTGTGTTCCACATAGCCCATAGTTTGCTTTCTATAATTTACTTGAATGCATTTGTTTCATAAATATTTTCATTGCAGATATCAGCTTTGTGGGATTTCTTTTGCTTTAATGTTAACGGAACCACAGCAGAACAAAGTCGAGGGGCTCTATCAGTTATTTGCATGGCTGCAAAAGCATCTCCTGGGATTCTTGGCTCTCATCTGCAAGATATAATTGATATTGGTTTTGGGCGTTGGGCCAAAGTTGATCCTTTGCTTGCTAGAATGTCATGCATTGCACTTCAGAGATTATCTGAAGAGGACAGGAAGAAGTTATTGTCCAGCAATGGTAGCAGAGTATTTGGTATACTGGAAAGTTTGATCACTGGCTTTTGGCTTCCTGAAAAAATTTGGTATGCTGCTGCTGACAAAGCCATTGGTGTTATCTACGCAATTCATCCAACTCCAGAAACCTTAGCAGCCAAGCTTGTAAAGAAATCACTTGGTTCGGTTTTTGAGTGTGCTGAAGGAGAGGAGAATAACAGTGACAGTGGGGGTATCAATATTCTTACAGCAATCCAAGCGTCAAAACTTAGTAGATGCTTATTTCTTATCAGTCATGTCGCCATGAACCAGTTGCTGTATATTGAATCCTGTGTCCGCAAGATCCAGAAACAGAGGACAACCAAAGAAAAAATGGCTGCTGATGGTCAGTCTGTTCATAACGCTGGCATGAATACCCTGAAGGTATTCTTTAGTTCCATGATTGTAACTAGCATCATTTTTGTTACAAGCAACATTTTCATATGATAATATTTATGGTTTACTATTCATTTCAGGAAAGTGATATCAATGCTGAGTTAGGTGTTGCAGCCTCTGAAGATGCAATTCTTGATACACTCTCTGAGAGAGCTGAGAAAGAGATTGTTTCTGGTGGTTCTGAGGAGAAGAATCTGATAGGCCATTGTGCCCCTTTTCTTTCAAAGCTCTGTAGAAATTTTTCTCTGATGCAGAAGGTGATTGATTCCTAATTTTCTTGCAGTTTGGAAAACCTTTAAGCCTGATCTTGGGAAGACACTCAATGTGAAATGCATTTGGACCTTTTTTCCTACCCAAGTACTTGTATTGGTAGCTGACTTGACCTTCTTTTTGTGCAGTATCCAGAGCTACAGGCATCTGCAATGCTTGCTCTTTGTCGATTTATGATTATTGACGCAAACTTTTGGTGATTTCTCTCTCCCTCTCTCCGTCTTTTGTGCACGTACCACGCACATATATAGAAGCTTGATACACTCATGTAGTGTCATCTGTTTAAACCAAAATTGTCTGAGTTTATGCATTTGCAGTGATGCAAATCTCCAGCTTCTCTTCACAGTTGTAGAAAGTGCACCATCAGACACTGTTCGTTCCAATTGCACCATTGCCCTTGGGGATTTAGCTGTTAGGTTCCCTAATCTGGTGGAGCCATGGACTGAAAACATGTATGCACGGTTACGAGACCCTTCACTTTCTGTCAGGAAAAATGCCGTGCTGGTGCTTTCACATCTCATATTAAATGACATGATGAAGGTCAGAGAGCATCTTAACCTCCCTCATGTTCTTTTTTCCTATTTAATGGTACAAGGTATAATTCTTGGATGTACTTTATCAGGTGAAAGGCTATATAAACGAGATGGCCATAAGGTTAGAAGATGAAGATGAAAGGATTTCCAACCTGGCAAAACTTTTTTTCCATGAATTATCTAAGAAAGGTTGGTCTATTAACCCATCTGGTAACATTGTACTGATTGATTATTGGTCATTTCTCTTGCACATACTATCTCATTTTCTTTCCACATGCAGGAAGCAACCCAATTTATAATTTACTCCCAGACATACTAGGCAAATTGTCAAATCAGAATCTGAAGAGAGAGTCCTTTTATAATATTATGCAGTTTTTAATTGGTTCCATCCAAAAGGTATAGATTGCTTAAGCTCTTTTGGAAAGTATATCTTAAAGATTATGTTCTCAATCTTCTATATATTGGATCTTATTCAGGACAAACAAATGGAGGCTCTTGTTGAAAAGCTTTGCAATAGGTTCAGTGGAACCACAGGTATGTTTTCTCCGAGTTCATGTCTTTTTCCACTCTTAAAACAGAAGTCCATGTTTTGCTTTTATTTTGTTGATGTGAGTAGTATTATTGACAGTAGTAATGTTCACCTGTTCCGGGTATCCTCTTTGACCGCAGATGTTAGGCAGTGGGAGTACATCTCTTACTGTCTCTCTCAGCTGACATTTACTGAAAAGGGAATAAAAAAACTCATTGAGTTATTTAAGGCATATGAACATGTCCTTGCTCAAGATTCTGTGATGGACCATTTCAAAAGCATAATTAACAAGGTACTGTTTTTCTGTGGGCTTGCAGCTCATTTATATAAGATTTGCTGATGTATTTCCCTTCCCGTCTGACCTCAAACAGGGTAAGAAGTTCGCAAAAGCAGAACTTAAACTGTGCATTGAGGAGTTTGAGGAGAAGGTTCATAAATTTCACATGGAAAAGAAAGAGCAAGAAGAGACTGCAAGAAATGCTCAAATTCATCAACAGAAGGTTGATAACATGGAAAATCTTGTCAAGGTTAGACATGAAGATGAAGCGGGGGAAGATAGCGTTACTACTAAAGGTTGGTGCAATTCCACTTGCTGATGTTATAATTTCATTAAGATTTGTATTTGATGAAACTATATTATGGGCCGTACAACAGAATGATAGAGATGGTTCTAATAAACACCTAGTGACTTGGACGACCTTAAAGAGAAATGGATCTTAATCATAGCAGTAGATCATGAATTGTAACCCGATGACTCCCTTTATCTTTTAATGCAAGACTGGTCTTTAGAATCAAATTATAGGAAAATAGTGTGACATATCAAGTTCTACAGAAGCATCCCTGATAAGTTGTTTTTTCATTGTGGATGGACAATAGGCGAATTTAGAGGACCTGTTCTTTAATATATTTAACTCCACATTCTTCATTAGTGCTTGTCAATTTGGTATTGGTGCCAAGCATAAGATATCTATTTTTGACCACGGAATCTGTTTGCTGTCGAATGTCCCTTGTGCTGTTGACTGTCGTCATTCGGTTATCTATCATAACAACATGGGTGCCTAAACATGAGTTACCTTCTCACGAAAAACAGATGGTGAAGTCATTGATCAGGGAATGGGAGGTATGGTTCACTCTTCAAAAGATGTATCGGATGTTAAGTTGGCAGAATCAGAAGGACATTCAGGGGCTTCAAGTGAAGTTATAGAGACAGAGCCTGGTGCAGTGGAAGTCCAATCGCCAAGAATTTCTCCAAAAAGTAAGTGATGCCTAAAACTTCTTCATGAAACTTCAACCAAGTGCCTTTGCAATTATTATAATCTGCGGCAATTTGCAGAGGATCCCAAATCCAGGGTAAAGAAAAGTAACCTAAAAGATCAAAAAAGTGATACGTCTTTATCTACCAGACGAAGCACCAGGTCGAGACAGAGGTAGGCCTTGTGTAACACTGCGTCCTATTGCACTTCGTGCATGACAAGAAATTCTTGAGAACGCTTAACTGAAGTAATTATAGCTGTTTGGTTTGGTAGTGGTAAGAAAATTATTCACTTTCAAAGCTCATGCAGGTAGGAGAAAGGGTGGTATATCCTGGACGGAAGGTGCTTGCTTTCTCCTTGCAATTTTTACTTTTTATTTTTCTCACGGGGTTTGCCATAGTTCAGGAGCTTGTAACTTTTTGTATGCTGATATGACTCATATGTAGAAGAAGCATATGCATACATTAGTATTAGTATGTAACATGTATAATAATGGGTACGAGAGTAGACAAGTGGCAGAAGCTGCGGAAAGACCATGATCAAAAGTTCGGATCCTTTAAAGATGTAAATCTTTATGGAGCAGCCTTTCAGGAGCTCCGGAGCTTTATTGGATCCGGGTCCTCCTGCAGATCAAACAATTGTAAAGGTTGAAGATTCTCCATTGAAGATGGATCGGAGATTTTTTTTTCCCTCCTTTGTGCTATACCGTTTTGAGAAGGCTGGTTCATCCTAGTGAATGGTGCGAACCGGTCCGAAATAGGTTTAACACAAAACAATGGCACTTTAATTCAAAACTTGATTGAACTTTAGTTTGTCATTGTCAAACTATTTGAATCGGATCAAACTTATTGTTATCCCTATATTTATTCCTTTATGGGTGTTGTTTTTTTTATCAAATCACTAATTATATATTGTACATAAATTATTTGATAAATCAATAAAATCGATTCAATTAAAATTTGGATTTCAAACTTTAAGAGATTCGATGAAAATGAAAAATGAAAAAGAAAACCTAAATAATCCTTTTTCTAATCTAATTCATTGTAAACCCTAATCTTGCTTTGATATGAAAAATGAGAAAATGACATGAAAATAAAAGCCTTTACCAAACCACCAACCAACCTAACCTCCAACCGTGGCATATGATTTTAAGTGTAGAGAGCACTCCAACTACCAAATACTCCTTACCCAACACTACCTCTCTTCAGTCCTTCAACATATTCATTCCTACACTCTGAACCACACAACACACAGCAACAACAATGCAAGGTGGACATATGGTGGTTGAAGAGCCTCTCAGGCTTTCTTCAATTCTAAATTCTTCAAACCCTGTAAGCTCTCTACCTCTTCAAACGTTTGTTTTTACATTTATATGTAATGACGTGAATAACTTTTCTGGTTGATTTCCAACAAATTCTTCTTTTGGTATAGATTTTGTAAGAACCAAGAACCAAGTAGCATGTACTAATCTAAGACAGCAAGAATGGTTGAATTCTGTATATCCATTGAAAGATGCTAAACTCTCAACTGTTTAACAAGATAATGCCGATTCAGGTTGGCCATAGTCATTTTAAGGTTAACTCGTTGATTTCGAGCAGAGTTGGGCTAAAATTGACATCTCTAGACTGAATGATCAAAGAGAGCTCTCAAGACCATTGTGTCATCTTGGTATAAAGTTGGTCTGCTCACATGAATATAAACTCCATAACTTTGAACTTAAACCAGTTCCAGCTTTCAGGGAGGTGTTGCAACAAGAAACATCACCAATAATTATTAAAAAAAAACAAACACACACACACACACACACACCGTTATCTGTCTGAAAATTACATTCAGAGATTATGTTCTTTCAATCTAAAACTTCGCAGAGCAGTTTACCTTCACTAACCAAAATAGTTGGAACACTGGGACCAAAGTCACGCTCTGTTGAGACTATTGAGGAATGCCTGAAATCGGGAATGTCAGGTAACTGTGCTCTACTTAATTAAGCATCTGATTCTTTCTCTTCGTTTATTTTTTCTGCTTAATCTCTTGTTTTACCTCTTCTTTTTTCTATTCAGTTGCCCGGTTTGATTTTTCTTGGTTGGATGCTGACTACCACCAAGAAACTCTTGAGAATTTGAGGATAGCAATGAGGAATGTCAAGAAACTTTGTGCTGTAAGTTCAATAAAACATTTTGACCTTATTATTATGTGTTCTAACAAGGTTTTAAATTACGATAACTACGAGTGATTACGATAATTAGGGACGATTCAGATGTAATTGTGTTGATTTCATTTTCAGGTTATGATGGATACAGTGGGACCTGAACTTCAAATTAGTAATCCAACTGGGAATCCAATTGAACTGAAGGCAGATGATCATGTGATTATCACTTCAAATGTTACCAAACAACCATCAGCTCAAGTCTTACCTGTTAACTATTCTGGACTTGTTGAGGTGTGTATCAAATTGCATATTAATTTTTTGTGAAAGATCGAACTGCAAATAATACCAATACAAATTCATATAATGTCGTTGTATACTGAATTCTGATAGGCTTGTTCTACTAATGGTGCTAAGTATGTAATAAGAGAATCACAATGCACAAGTTGTAGCCTTTCTACTGATTCATCATTATCTCCCTGAGTGAAAATTGCAGACTGTCAAGGAGGGCGATACCATTTTTCTTGGACAGTATCTTGTCACGGGAAATGAAACCACCTCTGTGTGGCTTGAGGTGAACATGATTTCAAGTTTTTCTTTTTGATCTTTTTATCACTGAGCGAAGTGTCAGGGCTCAGTAACCAGACTGATCACGTATTGTTTCACTTAAACCATCAGGTTCTGCAGAAGAAAAGTGATGAAGATGTCATCTGTCTCGTGAAGAACACTGCAACTCTTGCAGGATATATGTTCACCATGCATATTTCTCAAGTTCCTGTCAATTTGCCTACTTTAAGCGACAACGATAAACAGGTATGATTGACACAATTTTAAGTTTATTTTTTTGCTCCTCTTCAAGTGCCTTCTTCTTGTTTGTGGAAATGACTCTTTCTAGGAACTAGTGCATGAAAGATTCATAATGTGCTTGAGATCACAATCCATAACCCTGTGATGTCTAGTCACAACCATTAACAGGATTGTGGTTGCGGATTGCAGTCTAAAATCATCTACATTTGACAAAATCTATATGACCGTTCTGATTAGACTTTAATAACAATTTAAGAATTTGATTTTAGTGGTTGGTGACAAAGCCTTCGACAGAAGTTCAATAAAGGATCTTTTTTTTTAATATTTTAAACTGATTTAAAATTTTTTGTTTTTGATGAAAGATGTTAAGAGGATTACTAATGGTTCAATTCTGTTGAATTGTTCATTGTGATATAAGATTATCTCGAACTGGGGAGCTAAGAACAATGTTGATTTCATTTCACTACACTATACTCGACATGCAGAAGATGTGCGAGAGGTCAGTCTTCCTTTGTTTACATCTGATTACTTCAAATAAGTAAGAAAATTATGCACTCTTACAGACAAGTTTGGTTCTACTATGTTATTCAGGTTGTAATAAAAATTGAGTCCATGATTGTTATTTGCTCTTACTTGTAGCTCAGAGCTTTCCTGGATGAACAGAACCTTCAGCAAACACAGATATTTGCCAAAATTGAGACTGTAGAGGTGAGTGATATAGTATAAACTTCGATGTGAATCAGTCTGTGCTCTGAACTCCCATTTGATCTGTGAGTTTCTAGTGGAATGTGTATGTGATTATGGCTTTTTCTGACTCTCAAGCCAAACTATTGTAACTTTGTCCAATGTTTGGCGTCTGACGATCAAATCGAGTTAGTATTCATGTCATATTACCCGTATCAAACCAGGGTCTGAAGCATTTTGATGAGATCCTCGAAGAAGCAGATGGCATTATCGTTTCTCGTGGGAATTTAGGAATTGACTTGCCCCCAGAAAAGGTTGGGAACTTGGTGCATGTTATTCAAGTCTATATTCTTGTTGATCCTTCTGCTTTACCAATGCCTCATCTAAATCTTCATTGCAGGTTTTCTTGTTTCAGAAGTCTGCTCTATATAAATGCAACATGGCCGGAAAACCTGCTATTATTACTCGGGTAGTTGATAGCATGATCGCAAATCTGCGACCGACTCGTGCTGAAGCCACAGATGTTGCTAATGCTGTTCTTGATGGTAAGTGAAATCGCAGTTATAAATTTCTAGTTTTTTCTTGACTACTTGGATACCTCTTGAAAGAGCTGCTATTTCTTCTTGTACTACTTAGGAACTGATGGTATACTACTAGGTGCTGAGACACTTACAGGTCTGTACCCCATTGAGGCAATAAGGATTGTGGGAAGGACTTGTGCAGAAGTAAGCGCTCCTGATCTTTCTATTTTCCAGTGCATAGAACTTTTCAAAAGTATAATCTGCTAACCCGGGCAACCATGGAAATGATCGAAAAGAAAGAGCGGGAACTTGGAAAGAAATAAGCAGAAAAACAATCATGTTGCAACACTGCTAAATACTTGAAGAACAATGAATCTCTTGCTTGGAAAATCATATGGTTATGGAACTGTGTACCTTGTTTTATTTCATGTAGGCTGAAACTGTGTACAATCAATCCCTTCATTTTAAGAGGCTTGTCAAGCATGTTGGAGAGCCTATGTCTCATGCTGAATCAGTTGCATACTCTGCGGTAATAGAATCACCTTCTTTTCCTTATTCCGGACCAAGTTCTTGTTCCTGATGACCATTTATCTATCCAAGGTACGTGCCGCTGTCAAAGTCAAGGCTGCACTCATTGTTGTCTTCACATCCTCAGGAAGAGCAGCAAGGTTCTCTTGCACATTCTTGTCTTGGTTTAACAATGGTTAACTTTATAGAACACAATATTACTAGCTGAATATTGCACTCATACTGCTAGGTTGATAGCCAAGTACAGACCACCGGTGCCAGCGTTTGCGGTGGTTGTTCCTCGTCTTAAAACAAATTCTTTGAAATGGTCATTGACTGGTTCAGCTCAGGTAACCAAAAACCCTTCTAAACATATTTAGTTTCATCAGCCAGGGACCTGAAATAAGCATTCCTCTGGCTTTCCAGGCCCGTCAATTACTCAGTGTCAGGGGAGTTTATCCTGTACTGGCAAGTCCTAAAGTTGTAAGTATCAAATTCTAACATAGCTCCTATATGGAAAATCTGTTTTTATGGTCTGATATATCATATTATGATCTTTCCTTTTCTGCTTCCTTCTTGCCTACAGGCTACTTCGGGCGGATCAAGCGAAGAGTCAGGGTTGAAATTCGCTCTTGATCATGGTAAATCTCTGGGATTGCTAAAACCTAATGACCAAATTGTTGTTTTCCAAAAGATTGGGGACTCTTCAGTCGTCAAGATTGTAGAGCTTGCAAGTTAATTTCCTTTTTTCACCAAGTGGTTGCTCAAGCCTACATGCCACTTCTGTTAAAACTCATTGGCAGATAACTAAGGTCATAATCTACCCTGTTCTAGTGTTACAATATCGGTATACGTTGAATCTCAATAGGTTGTATCAATTTTGATGTTAATATTCCAACAATCTTGGAAATCTGTCCTATTTTGGGTCTCATACAAACAAAGAACAAAACAGAAAAAGGATCAAATCAACTAGTACCATCAAGCCTTTTACTTCACACAAGAAATATGTTTAATATCAATATAATTAGTACAACAATCATCAAACAGAAAACACCACCACCTGGTTTTAGTTCTACATTTAAGAGCTCTAAGTAATAACTCCGTGAATCTCGGTACAGCATTTTCCTCAAAGTGCTAGTCAACTAATAATATCATCAATGCACAAACTTAATAATACCGGTTTGCTAGGAGTTTATATTTCTTCCTCCTCGAAGGGGTCTCTTTCTGGATAGTCACCAACCTAGAAAAACGACAAGATTGTCACCCCAGATGTACATAGAAATCATGCAGCAGAACATAACCCACCAGAAGAAGTATGTAGCCGCATGCTGGATATTACTCTGAGTACTATGTCAAATCAATGAATTACTTGTGCGGAAGTCCAGAATGAGACATTAAGATGGTCTGCTAATAAACATGTTTCAGTCTACTGGAAGAAACAACATCAGTGACGATATCAACAGGCTTCTTATTTTGCACAAAAGAACCTATTGCTAAAATCCTAACAGTTCTAATAGAAAATCATTTTCTAATCATCAATAAAATGTACGTCTAACAAGGACAAACACGAAAGGTCTTTTGGCCTTTCCTACTGCAGCTCAAAGATCTTAATTGGCAATAATTACTGTTATCGTTCAAGGCTGAAGCATGATAAAACACTGAAAAGCTCTATACCCCAGTTGAACCATGGTATGCAACAAAACTAAAGGATCATGGCAAAAAGCTTTTATAGGTACCTTTACTTTGTCTGGCCTAACCATAGCACCATGAAGAGGAGGGCATTCAAAATAGCGTGTCCCCTTCACGCTGAAACATGACGAGAAAATGATTAAACAAAATAATCAAGAAATAGTACGAGGCCACACAGAAAACATAGGTTTACGTTGCATAAATAGTACAGGACAAGTAACTACTTAACAGCCATAAACTGTGATCTTAAGGCTCAAAATTAACACTCCGTATGATATATGTGTTGTCATCTTGAATTATCGATAATCAAAAAACATCAACAATCCCAAACAAAGTCTTCCTGCACAACCAACAAGTCATGCAAAGCTAAAATGGTAGGAAGCACATCAACACAGAAAGACAGAGGGATGTACATACATGCCATCATGTTTTCCCAAGGGTTCATCGTATTGAACTCCAACCCAGAAAC
This sequence comes from Erythroxylum reticulatum, assembly GCA_025504915.1. Taxonomy (NCBI): domain Eukaryota; kingdom Viridiplantae; phylum Streptophyta; class Magnoliopsida; order Malpighiales; family Erythroxylaceae; genus Erythroxylum; species Erythroxylum reticulatum. The sequence goes on along the minus strand of JANSVA010000003.1, from coordinate 1,458,263 downwards.
CAGGTGCAATAGACTCTGCTTGACCAACATATTTGACAACCCCTCTTTTAGCTCCAGGCTCAACTTCACATCTATCTCCCACCTACTTGTCAGAGACAATGAAAATGGTAAAAGAGTAAACATTGGCATAAGAAATCAAGTTTGACGCACTGCATAATTTTGAATGAAAATTTGATAAAGAATGAAGTCTACAATTGAAATCCTAACACAGATAGGGCGACAACACCAGAAATCAGGTAAACTTCTTGCCATTATTTGGCTTTCACGTTTTCCATACTTCCCAAATCACCAATAGTTCCTCAACACCACCATCTAGAAATTAGAGAATGATATTATGGAATCAACCAACCTTAATGTTTGCACACAAGTCTTCCATGTAGTTATCCTTTATCTGTCAATAAAGATGACTCAGAAATGTTAACATCCACTTAAATCTACAGATAACCACGGTTTCCAAAAAGATAATATACAAGGTAATAGAAGCTAAATCATACTGGTCATTGGATATGATGTCCGATCAATTACAATAGAACATCTAAACCTTGGTTTCTGATATTGGGAGGAGCCCTTAACTTAAATTTGCCCCCTAATGTTCTCTATTGAGATTGTGAAGAACAGAGTGAAAAAAACAGAGGCCTTGATCAATACTCAAGACCCTTGTATCATTTATATAGAAGTAATTACATAGGGGAAAAAACCTTAGTAATAAATAGGAAATCACACACTAAAGAGGGGGATCATACTCTCCCTAACATAGATATTTCCTAACAGAGATAAAGAACAAAAATAAGAAGCAGCACAAACACCTCAAAGCAGAAAATTTTCCATATAAAAGTGTCACCTTGGGCTCAAATGCTGACGGATTCTGAGAAGCAATTTTTTCTTTAAATTTTCGAAAAGTGCCTGAAGATACAAATAGCTTATAAACTGGTGAGCAAATATACCCCAAAAGCTGTTTCTTATTGCAGGCAATGCACAAGTTATGATGACAAAATGGCATCTTGCTCTCATGAAAAAGCAGACCAGAAAAAGTTAGCCATAGCATAGTACTTTCAAAGTCAAAACTAAATGTTATGCAAGATACACAGTAAAAAATATAAGCACTCTTGCTAAATGAAACCAGTCAAAAAAAACTTATGCTGTATTAAAAGAATATTATAGTCCAGTAGCGTGAACTCAGCAAAAAGGAAAAGAGAGAGTTAAAACTATGCAGCCCACCAAAACCATGCAATAAATAGTGAAGAAGCTGATGTAAATCAACCTATTCGTTTCATTTAGACTTTCGATTCTCTCTCAACAGCTTTCAGAAAATACCATCAGACCCGCAGGAAATATTGACCTACTATTATCTACCGTCTACAGACACATTAGCCTCAACCTTATTCGAACCAACTCAAGCCATTCGACATTCCGAAAGGGAAATTAGGCTCCACAAGCATTATACAACGAAAAATTAAAATAATTTGCTACTAAAATTGTTCTAATATTCAAAATTTACCATCGCGCTTCACATAATCTTCTTCAGAAATTGTGTATTTCTCCACCAATGAAGTGTCTTCAAGCCAACCACCGGATGTTACAGATGATGGGTCAAGATCTATTATGTGTAGCCGAAACCTTTAAGCAGGAAGGAAAAAGCATTAGACAGTCAACTCAGCAAATCCATAACTTAAATCTTCTGTTTCTCATGCTTAAAACACATTAAATGAACAAGTGCCACCCACTAAACAAAGAAAGACATTTGCATTATCAAACATATGATTGAAATTTCTTACAAATGAGTGGATGTACAACAAACTATGCTTGAATGCACAATTCAATATGATATCAGAATTCAATCGTGATTATAATATTTATTGCTATCTAATTCAAACTCTATTTACAAGATAAGTATGAAGAGGATCTCAGTACCCACCAATAACTATGAGAAAAAAAATCACTACGGAACCCTAGATTTATACTTTTCACATGCAACCGACGTGATGTTGATCTTTTTTTTTGTAGTTTCCAGATCTATAATAACTTCAATACGAAGAACTCTTTTAGGCATTGCAACAATTCCACAAGTTTTACATATTAATGTTGAACATATGAAAACAGTAAACTATGAAGAAAAACCAGAAAAGACCAAAACAAGTGCAACACCCAATACTCAAATATAAAGAACTTAATATGAGAAGCATGAGAAAACCCGTCTAAAGGAGAAAAAAATCCAAGGGGTCGAGAATTATCAATCAAGTCTGCAACTTTGTTTTTAGCATCATCGTAAAGCTCGAGACTCATGGAGTTCACTGACGTCCCACATTTCTTCCACAGCTTTTCTTTCACAGATTCCACGCTAGACTACAGTTTTTTTTTTCAAAAATTCAAAGAAAAACTCGCAACATATCCAAAAGGAGATTGAAAAAAGCTAAGTTGAACTGAAGAATCGCTACCTGAAGCGAGAAGCGAATATCGGCTGAGAACGTTTTGAGATTGGAGTGAGTGACTCGCAAAAGGACCGAATCGTCGGCCTCAATCTGAAGCCGAGACCCCATTGTTTGTTTCAAGACAGGTGTGAGAAAAGCCTTTAAGAAAAAAGACTTCGCCTTTATAATTTAACAAAGAAAAAAGAGCAAACAAAAGTCCACATTGTCCTTAAGCGAACACCTCCCTGTTTGGTTAGAGGGAAAGAGTTTGATGGGTCTCGTCCATTTGTGCCGATTCATGAAGCACTATGATCCCGCAAACCCCACCCCGATAAAGCCATGGACGGGAACTAGTATACTTGATGAAATCGTAGCGCCAAAAGCAATCAAGAAACAGACAAACAAACATCATTTCAGTACGTCACTGCTGCTACAAAAGATGCAAACTTTAGCTACTAAATACATGTTAAAAGACTCCACGGATGGAAGTACTTTTCAAGTGATCAAGAAAACTATAAATTTAAGCAGGCTGACGCAGGACACAAGGCCTACGGTACGACAAAGGACACTTTAGAACTTTCGACTGTGTTCTTAAACTGATAAAATTTCTGAACGCGTATGCTTTGCATAGCCGAGCGAATATCTTTTGCGTCATTCGTCAAATCCCAAGTATTAGATTCTATTAGAAAACTAGCATCTCATAGATTTACTACATAATTGGGCTGATACTGTATATGTGTTGTAATTCTAATACTTGAAATTGTAATTTTGATCAAATTCTAAAATTACAAAATCCAAACTCAACCTAGGAACCATTATGATGGATTATCCTTCTACGCTGTTATAAATCTAATACGTAGAATTAAGCTCCAATTCTGAAATTTTGGGGTGCAAAGGCAGCCTTAAATTTCGTATACAAATGGAATTGATAGCACTTAAAAATTCCACACCAAGTGCTCAATTTCAGTTGCAAGTTAGCATAACTTGGTTGGTTTTATCACAAACTTGGTAAAGTCGTGTGTTCCTGCGTCCTGTGTTTATAGTTCCAACAAATTTGGAATTCATGTTGCATGTACTTTACAAAACCATGATAAGGATGCATGTCCTTTCTTACCTAGATAAAAGCACGAGTCTTTCTAGTTTGTTTTTTGTGGCAAAGGGATAAGCCTTTGATCTACTACTGGTATCTATCGAAGTTGACCAACTTTTGATCCAACAGCATAAGAACAAAAGCCAATTGGTTAAACAATAGAGTCCCAATCAATCACCGCCACCACCTGATCTTCTATCCTATTCCCACCCAATTTTACTCACTTCCATCTAGTCCACGTGTCAACATCCCAGCTTTTATTCCCACTTCCATACGAAGTTACTAACAATTTAAATTTAACCATGATCAGTTAAACTGACGAACGCAGAGAGGCTCAATCTTTATGCGTTTAGAACCCTCCTCTAATTTGCTCGATCCCAAGTCTTGTTTATATAAAGGGTAAGAGTTATCTTGAGCTAGTGAATCGAAATTATCCATTTAGTTTTGTTCAAGATATCGTTCTTTATCCAACGTATATCTTGATAGCTGTTATCAGTATCCTTTTGTTGCAGCTTTTTTCTTTTCTTCTTCAACAGTATCGCTTGATTGTATTGAAAGTATATTAGAATAAATTCATATTTTGTGTATATGTGCTTTTCTAACTCATATTATAGCTGTTACTGTTAATTCATGGGAGTTTCAAGATTTCGGGTTTCTTGTGGATTTCGGTGACCATTGGGGGCTACTTTCTTGTTGTTTAGTTTCTTGTTTCGGTGACTTTTTGTTTGCCAGTGAAGGGGGAGTGAGGGGTTGGATGTGCTAAATTGTCCACTATTTATGTTTAAACTTTTAAAAGATCAAAGCTTCTCTAGACTAAAGCTTGAATTTGAAACTTTTTGAGTTTTAGCAGACTCTGTGAGATTAGCAGACGAATCACCAGAAGTTATAACTTTCAGTTTTCAATTTTTTTTCTTTCCCAGATGAAATTCTGCAATTGTATCTTCAAAGACTGTAGCCTTTCACTGTCTTTTTCCAATTTACATCAAATGCTTGAGTTGTCACATCAAAGATATGCCTTGAATTTTTCATAATATCCGTTCTGTGTTTTCTCTTCTTGGTGTCTTACCGTTCCAATTTCAGTTTAAGCTCAAAAGCCCATGACTAGTTTGATGCACATGTTTCACAATTAATCAGGTGGAAGAATGATAAAATGGAAAAAAAATTGGTTGTTTTGTTGTCTCTTTTTCTCCCATTTCATTTTTAAAATAGTTAAGGTACCTAGGGAAGTCGGCTGCTTGAGTTGAACGAATGTATCATGAATATTTTGTGTGGTTGATAATAGTGATTCTCAGGAAATTTTGTGTGGCAAGTGGTAACATGTCGTGCATGTTGAATAGTATTGAAGAATTTGCTGTACGGTCAAAAACCATGGGTTGTGTGTGGGCTTCACAACTAACATTGCTCAAAGAGTCCATTACTGAGATCGAGACATCTGGCTCATGTATGCTTTGCTGTGTAGGTTGGACCAAATTATGACTGAAGAATTTATGTGGTAATCGAGCTTTTGAGGTTGCTGACAAAGGGTGTTAAATTACATCTATTTTACTCATTTCTTGCTTTATCTGGAAGATTAAGACATGTCAAGTGGACCAGTGAGGAGGGTGTCACCTAGAGATATACAAGTGGTAAGCTGTTAAGCTTTCAGTTCAGTAAAACATAAACCTTGGCGTGTAGCCTTTGCTGTGTGCTTGACACGTGCTGCCTTGTTCTTGAATTTCAGGTGCAAAATCTTATAGAAAGATGTCTTCAGCTGTATATGAATCAGAGGGAAGTTGTGCAAACCTTGTTAACCCAGGCAAAGATAGAACCTGGTTTTACTGAGCTTGGTAAGTACTTACATCAGGTATACAATAATTGACTCTTGAATGCGTGGCATGAATACATTTCATCGGAGTTTATATAGGCCCTGTTTAGCATTCTGCTTGAAACATTCTGATGGTCTTTTTATTCTTGAAATTATTTATATATTCTGTCACTGTATGCCACATTCTTGTTTCTTTAGTTTTCTATGACTAAGTTGAAATTCTGTCCCAAAGGTGTGATCACATTGTTTCTAATCATGTGTTACTTAACATGGACAACACATGATTGCTACCACTTGCATAGATAATGTTCATATGTTTTTGTGTGACTGACCAGTGGTTTCTAAAGTTTGTATTCGTTAATTGTTAGCAACTTTTGTTTGCTAAGGCCAAAAGGCAAAAAGCTTAAAGTGATCTTGGAAAGATATGCCAAAGTTCATCGACTTGTAACTTGAAAAGTACGTCCAGTGGTGATACTAGTTAAGTCATCTGGATTTCCTATAACCCTAATTCTAACATCTAGGAATTGAAAACCATGTTATAGAAGAAGAAAGTATAAATAACCTCCAAATTTTCAGAGAAGCGTTCCAAGATCTTGCTAATCTCTTTTTTGTAACAAGTGGATTCTTCAATGGCACCATCTGTTCTGTAGAACAAGGTGGAGCTTGAGTTTAGCTAGTGAATTGGTTGTTTAAATATGCATGAATTTCCTCGGTTGTCTACCTTTATAAAATCACACTTTAGCTGTAATGAAGTAGTAATCTCTAGGTGTACTTCCTTATTGTAATTTTCCAACTTTGATTCCCAGTTTGGCAAAAGCTTGAAGAAGAGAATCGCGACTTCTTCAATGCTTATTATCTAAGATTGGTGGTGAAGCAACAAATAAGTGAATTCAATAAGCTTCTTGAGCAGCAGGTGCAATTAATGTGTCAGATAAATCCAACTGTTGTTGCTCCTTTACCCACTTCTAATGGATCCCGAATTACACCAAGTAAGATTTCTTTTGAACTGCTTAACAAGATTTTCTAATTACATCAGTTGAATTTAGTTATTTGGATGTGCTTTTTCTCCGTTTTATGGGTTAAAGATTCAAGTATCATCCAAAACTTTTGTATTAAATTGTTTAGTTGGAAGTTGGACTAACCTATATGATTGAAAAATAAAAGAAAGAAGAGAAAGGATGGCTTTGCATATACTCCTGTGTTCTGTGTTGATGTTTCAAGTATTAACCTTTTCGTGTCATCAGTGCACCGAAACTCTGCATGCTATGGCCTGGAGCATACAGGACTATCGGTTAAGTCGGAGAACAGGCACCACCAGATGTCTTCAGGTTTACCTAATACATCGTTTAATGGTGGATCAACATTGAACCCAAATATGCTTCCTACTGTCGAAGTGTCTGCTAATTCCAACAGACTTGGTTTCCCACAGAATATGCTTTTGACACATAGTACAAGTATGGGTCTTATGCAAGGAATTAATAAGCAAATGCTCATATCAAAAGCTGGCTCTTCGGGTTCTTCCACTTTTATGTTTGGCGCTGATGGCAGTGTCTTAGAAGAATGCCCACCAAACGCAGATGCATCAGTTGCTGCAACTTTGAGAAGTTTGGAGTCCAACTCACAAGCTTTGAATAACCCCCTGCTTGATGCAGACGATTATTCTAATGGATTTCCGAGTCAATTGTCTCAAAATTTTAGTTTCTCGGATCTGACAAATGATTTTGCCCAAATTTCAGGTTTGTTTTATCTTCAAATTCCCCCTGATCCAAATATCTGTTTCGTCTGTACTTGTGGGCATGAGCAGTTGTGCCTGATGTATGCAAGCTTTCAAGGTCACAATTTGACAGTGCTATTTAATAAATCTTCACTTCTCTTTGTTTTGCTTCTTTCATTCTGGATTATCATTTCAGATATGTGATGGTGTGGTGGGGAGTTAACCGCCTATCTTATGCGTTTGACTATTAGTTGGCCTAGAATACATGCATGCAGAATGAACAATTTTGCAGATTCTAGTCCACAAATTTTTGGATTTTTAAGTAGATTCAATATTTTGTTTAAAAATATGCAGAAATATTGGAGACCTACTCTAGATCACCCGTAATAGGACAGGACTATGAAAGCTTTCTAGGTTCTTTGGAAATAGATCGCCAAGGTTAACCTTTCTGTCTCTTTCTTGTTCTTTTCGCATCATACACACCTGAAAGCTAACCCTAATGCCCTAACTTTACAGGAGGTGGTAAAAGACTGGACACTATATCTGAAGGTGTGAGTTATAAGTTTGGGTCTGACTAGCCTGGTAAGTTCTCTGTGCATGTTATGCTACTTGGATGCCTGCTGCTCAGGTTTCAGTGCTGGTATTGCTTGCTAAGAATGGTATCAGTACCGTTTTCCTTGAAGCTGTTATTCTATATTTGTCTTTGCTATCAAATTTCTGCCTATTAATGTGTCATTGATTGCAGTTTTATGCCAGCACTTGCTCTCCGGTACATTAGAAGTCGATTATAATTTTATAAAAACTTTTCCTAACTTGCAGTTTCAGACGAAAATGCAACCTTTCTCTTCATTCATCTGAGATTTAAACTATATCTTCCAGATTTCATTACCTTTTTGTTAGATTGTATGTTCTAATCAATACCTGATTGTGTTGCCAAGTCATAACAATAAACACGATAAAATCTTCATTGGTTTTCTCTGCATTTGTTAAAATGTGGAATGCCAATTTTTAAGGTTGAATACATCACAAACTAATACCGTATCTCGGAAATAGGTTCTTCAGCTATCCATATGTTAGTATCAATGGGATTGAAACACTTCGCCTAGATCGAAAAGCTTGAAAATATTTCTTTTTCTGTGTATTTCTTGTGACATTTTTAACGTGGACCCAGCAAATAACTCTCTCTCTTGTATTCATCTTCTGTTTGGCTTTCTGTCTGGTTACCTAACATCTGCATAATTTTGTTTTTGATTTTCATTGCAGGTTCTTGCAACTTCGGATGGCTTTGTATATAGCTTTTGCATTTAGAGCTGCTTGGAGAGGTATTATTGGTGTGTATAGTTTGACTGACTAGTAGACAGTAGGATTTGCATTAGATAAAAGTTCACAAAATAATGCAAAACAGGTTTCTACAAAGGGGAAATCCATGGGCAATTGTCCTTGTTCATAGTCGTTATGGATTCTGTATGGTAGAGTTTGTGGTGTACTAGACAAGTGGTCAAACAAGATCATAAATTGCTTGTTAGCCTGATTCTTGATGATGACTTGTCATTTCCACTTTTGCCATGCTGCCATTATTACAATCTGTAGAGTGCGCCTGAAAAGCTGAAAGGTTAAAAAAGGAAGATTTGCAGATGAGAAGTAAATAACAGACTAGTGTAACTGTATTTCAACCTGAAACTGATAAAACTAGAAACACGAACGTACTGGATGAAGAAAGGGAAGTTCAGGAACATAAATAATTTGGAATAAGATTATAACAATTGTCCTCTTCTATACTTCTATATCCACTTGAGTTTGAACACATCATCTGAGCATTATGTTTGAGTTTAAACGTAAGGGTGGTTGATGGAGACCTTTGCAGCAATTGCATCTACTCCATAAAAGCTGTTTATCCACTGGAATCTACCTTTCCATCTAATAGGTAAATTGCAATGCTGTAATGTTGATTATGCAGTGAGATAGGTACATGATGTCTAAAGAACCGAATTGGTATGCTGCTAAAAATTTGCATCTCTTGCATGAATATCATACTTTATCTTAAAACAAGTAGAAGGAGAAAAAAACAGGGATAAGTACTAAGAAAGCTCTACCACGTGACATAAATCTGTTTGACAGGTGAGTAGAAAACACTGAAGAATGGTGAACATGAAACTCAATTGCTAATGTAAAGAGGTAATTTATACACATAGTCAAGTAGAACAGTTTTTTTTTTTTTCCTGTTATGCTCTTCTAGATGAGGAAGATAAGACTTGATCATATCCTATATACCATGTTGCCTTTCTTTCTTGTTTTTTGATTGGCTAATTAGCATAACAAAATTGGAAAGGACACTTCATGTCAAAATGTGTACATGAAAACAATTCTATTCTACACCACTATTCAGCCTATAATCAAACTCATTTAAAGAAGAAAAAGGAATTTACCTAAATTACATTGTTAAGGAAACTTTTCATAAAAAGGGGAAAGAAATAAAGTGAAGATCCGAGATTGATTAGCTAACAGTGGCGATGCCATTGTATCTTGGTCTTGTTCTGTCTGGTGAAAGCCCTTCTTCCACAACCTTCCTCTTATTATCAGACACTTGGTGGTGGTGGTGGTGGTGTTGTTGCTGAGGCTGTGTCAGTGACTGTTGCTGTTGCTGTTGATTTGTTGCTGATTGTGGTTGTTGATGTTCTGAAGGTTGCAGTGCTTGTGATTGGCTCTCTGTATCTTCTACCTCATGTTGGCTTTCTTGGTGTTCTTGTTCCTGATTCTTAACTTTGGTTTTCATCATGTAAGGTATAAGCCTATTCAAATCTGACAATTGTACTGGCTTCAGGAAGAATTCTTCAGCTCCTTCCTCTAAACATCTGTAATCAAATCCGTTTCTTTTTTATCAGTTTTCACAGCCCCAAAGAACTGTAGACCCCCTAAAATATGCCAGAACAGGATGTAGAAACTAAAAGAAATCAAATTAAGCTGGATATGGTCCTTTTTTACCTGGTGATTCTTGAAGGGACATTCTCAGATGACATAATAACTACAGGTATGTTTCTCAATGATGAAGATTCCTGAAAGTTCACAGGAAGGGAAAAAATGAGAATCCGTAACCACTTTCTTTGACGATGGGATTTAACTGAGCTTATAAAGTTTCCAGGGAACTTTAACGATGTGTAAGTCTAAAAGGATAGATCTTATCTTGAACAAGATCTGTTTAGATAAAAGATAGGTGGCAAAGATTCTCTGAGTAACAAACACTGACACAGTGCATTCCTTGGCAAGTGGCAATAAAAGGAAAAGGAAGGAAATTGTCAACTGGCAAATTCACATAATTCAGATATGAAAGCTTTACAATGTAGGAAAGAAATTCAAGGAACCTATCTTGCCAGGAATAGAATGGATCTTAATAGGAAAAGTTTAACGAAAGAGGAAGGGAATATAATGATGATAGATAATGGAAACAAAGGGATAGAAACCAAAAGGCACACCTTTACTTTCTTCAGCAAATCATAGCCAGTCATGCCAGGCATACAGTAATCAGTAATGATAAGATTCACTTCCACTTCCTGTAAAACAAACAAAACAATAAAGAGAAGAAAAGAATCAGAAACTCAGACAAGAAAGTTGAAGAACAATCAACAAGGAACGTGAGGAATCTCTGACATTTGCAGAGAAAGGGAAAGGAAAAAAAAAGGAAACCATACTTGATGATTGTTTGGAGAAGCCGAAGGTTGATTTGTTGCATTGCTTTGTTCATCATCTCCATGCAAACCCAGAAATTCTAGAGCCTTGCTACCAGAATCAACTGTAGTAACTGTCATAACATAACAGAATGCATTTTAATGGGAACCCAACTAGGAAAACTTACAACTAAAGCCAATAAAACGATAGCAATTCTATTAAGAAAGACACAACACCTTGATATGAAGTCTTAAGAAGTTTCTCAATCAGCTTCCTATCTATGAGACTGTCATCAACAGCCAAAACATGAAACTTAGACTCTGCTGCTATAGCCATTGCAGCAGATTCAAGATCCAACCACCAAAGAAGAAGAATTAAGGAGAACTGGAAGATGTATGGATGGAAAAAAAACAAAAACAAAAACAGGTGCTCTGCTTTTGATTGTTATGAAAGTTGCAGTTTAAGGTTTGTTGAGCGTTGAGTTGGTGTTTCCTTATGAGAGGAAGAGGAGGAGGAGGAGGAGGATACAAGAGGAGGTTCTTTTGTATTGATCGATATGAAGATGACACCCAACAGAATAGTCACAGCCCCACAAAAAAGGATTCCGACCAGATCTCTTCCCAAATCTTGCAAATTTTCCAAGATGATTTTACAAATGAATTACAGAGCAAGCAATGTAAGAAAAAGAAAAGGACAAATTTTAAAATACCCAAGTAGCAAAAATGAGAAAAGATCAAATCTTTACAATGTTCAAGGAAAATGGGAGGTGGGTTTTTCTTTATAAAACAACATGAGAGCGAGAATGAACCAGGAAACAGAAAGAAAATGAAAAAACAGGACAAAACAGAGTTTTTGATGAAATTTGGTTTTAAAAAAATGAGATAGAGAGAGAAAGATAGAAAAGTAAAAGAGAGAGAGAAATGGGACCCAAGCAAATCCTCCAAGAGATACAGGTGATGTCAGCTTGAGGTGCCTTTTCCTTCTCCCCAATGTGAAATCATGTGGAACTTACCATATCTTGAGCAGGTGGGGAGTGGTGGTGATGGTGGGCAAAGATAGGCCAATTTTCTCACTTTGATTCCCTTTCAAGATTTGTTTCCTATGTATGTCCATGCATGTCTATGCCCCATCTCAAATCCCATCAAATAAAAAAGTTTTTATAATCTATAATTATTAGATATATTTATTAATTTCATAAATATTTTATAATAACAATTACTAAAAACAATAAATGATGCTTATATATATATAGACATAACAAAAAAAATTGAAGTTTATTATGAGTTAATTTGATTTGAAATTAAAAAATCATATCTTAATTAATTCAATTTGATCTAATTATTATCATCCTTAATTATATAATTGATCTTTGTATAACTTCATACATGCATATACTTGGCACATTCATTGATGCATGCATCTTCTCTCTTCCTCTTTGGTTGGTGAGAGGTGGCAATTTCTTTCTTGTAACTCATTAGGAAGTTAAATATATGTATATATTAATTAGGTCAGCTGATCATCTCCTAGATTTGCTCCCCTCACAAGTAATTGCACACAAAAAACAAGTACAGTTTTTGTAATTAATACACTGAAATTCTTTAACCATTTCATACATTGTGTGTGTTTTGTAGTGTGTATGTGATCACAATTTCAACTTTTACTTGTGAGAATTGATTGTTTCCTTGAAGTTTCTTGGAGATCTCTCACTTTTTCAATCTCAAGATCTTGATGTTGAGAAACCCAAAAGCCATGTGGAAATTGTACCCTCTTTTCACTTTCTTTGGTTGCTTACCCAAATTTCTTCAAACATTGTGTCAAAAAGCATGAATAGTAAAGAGATATCATCTCAATAATATGAGATTGACTCTAGAAATTACAAAGCCATTTCACTAATAAAGTTAGACCCTTTAATGTAGGTAAAGGGTTAGAGGTGTGTGATTTGAATTTACTTTTTCTTTAAAAATTTTCCGTTATTATGTTTTTTTTATAGTAAAAATCGTTCGGTGAAAATGATTTAACCATCACATAATTGAGACAAAAAAGTTGGTAGTAATATAATTTACTCAAGATTTATTTAAGATTGTTAAAGAATGATCAGTTTAATATCAAATTTTTATAAAATAATATATTGTCATTTATAATAAAATTAATTATTAAAATTAAAATATATATATATATATTTCATCGATACTACTTTTAGCATTATTTAGAATACGCCATATTATCATTATTTTTTGTTCTTATCCATATTTTTTATCAAAAGTATATTAGTAATATTTTAACTTTTATTTATATCAAAATAGTTATTAATTAAAATCCCTCTAATCTTAGGAGTGAAATGTAATCATAAACTATGATTTTATATAAATATATTCAAGACCTCAAAATATATGAAGGTAGTGATATGGCTTCCATTTCAAAGATAAATGAAATGTAATATAATGTATGTATAATAATAATGAACGATTATTCTACTTTTGATAGAACGAAACATATGTTAATAGATCAAAACACATATTAATAATGAAATGTAATGTTGTTACCTGATCGACGACGACGCTCATCCACTACTGCTAGACGATGGTACTCGTCCACTACTACAATCGACTGTCAATCCAGATGATGCCTAACACAAATGATGAGATGTATTGTCTTACTGTTGGATATTAGGGTCCAGGATATAATTGGTAATTATAAAAAAATATTAAGGGTATATTAGGTATTACATTATTATTATTATCATCAGTTCCAGTCCGAAGTCCTGCAATAAAGCAAGGTATGGAGAGGTCTAATAATATGCAGCTTTACTCATACATAGTAGAGAGGTTGTTTCCAGTATATCTACATGCAGATGCGACAATAAAAAAGTAAATAAGTAAATAAAATTATTACTTTTTTTAAAACACGTTATAACCAAGAAAAATAAAAGTCTTGCCTTATAAAGAAATTCGCGTACGACAAAATGAGCAAAGTAGTACGTGAAACAATAAAAAAAGACTTATGGTTTTTTTTTATAGTAGCAGACTTGTCAGGGGGCTCGAAAAAGCTAATAAAGATAGCGAATACGCGATTAACTAAAGTAGTATAAGAAATAACGTTTTATACAAGATTCTCTCGCTATCTAGTTCAATAAATCAAAACACTCAATCCATGTTTGATGGAGATAGTCAAGGAAAATATTCAGAAAACAAAAAAGAGAACAAAAAGTAACTGACCCTGATTGCAGTCTCAACAAAAATCTAAACCAAGATCTTCCTACCACACAAATAATATGGGAAAAATAATTTAACAAAACATAAATAATAATAGATAATTGCTCGGAACTGAAATACTAAAAGTAAATACAAGGTAGGCAAGAGTTGCCACCCTTACCTCCACACACAGTTGAAATCTACTGATAATTTTATTCCCACTTAAAGGATCACAGAGAGCAGCTGAGAGATGGATAAACACATATTTATCATTTTACGTTTTTCAAATCAAAGATAACTTATTTTTATTACGTACGATAAAATAAGATGTAAGATGAAACTCTCCCCTTTTATCTAATTTCATTCTATTATATTATGAAAATCTAAAAATTTAGAAGTTTTTTAAAGAAACATATGTCTTTTACTTAAAACTATTATATGTTATAAAAAAAGATTCCCCGACAGACTTTCAATTTTTATAATATCATTTAAATATTAATTCTTATTTCAATTATTATACTTTAAAAACTTACAATTTGTTTTTATAATATCATTTAAATATTATGCAAATTTAATCCTAAAATTCATAAAATGATTTTCATAAATATGTAATAAATTAATTAAAATTTCCTAAAATAGAAAAATGTAGTAATTGATTAGAAACAATATTATTTTTTTAAAGAAAATTCAAATTACTTCCTTAAAAAATAGAATTCTATAGGTAGGCCATGGATGACTAGACTAAGCAGAAGCAACTGAAGAAACACTTTGACACTCTCATGTCTATTTTTCTTTGTCTACCTTTCATATTATTCAAGAACCTTTCATGTTCTACCTACCCATAAAATATAATTTTATCATCACCTTTGGTCCCTACCCACTCTTTCTCTTTCCTGCCACCAAAATGGGAGACTGATTCGAATGCTTTAATCGTATAAATTTTGAATTACTTAATTTTTTATTCGATTTTCAACTTATATTTTAATAAAATTTGTTCTTAAAATTTGATTAATTTTTATTTATCAATCTATTTTTGACAATCTTTTATCATCACCTTAGGTCCCTACCCACTCTTTATTTCTCCTACCAATCAAAATAGGAGACTGATTCAAACGTTTTAATCGTATAAATTTTGAATTAATTAATTTTTATTCAATTTTTAATTTTTTTGTTCAATTTATTTTAATAATTTTTGTTCTTAAATTTTGATTATTTTTTATTTATCAGTCTATTTTTGACATTCTTTTTCAATCTTAACTTAAATTATTTAATTTTATTTAATCTTTAATTGATTTTAAGATGATCTAATGTTAATTAAACCTTTTAAATTTTAAACATCTACTCGTACCAGTTTAACTTTCGATCCGATTTTAAAAACATTGTTAAAATTTCAAAAAAATAAGGGAATCGTTTCCCATATTTCATTTACATTGAAAATGGAAATGGAAATGAAAATCATGGTCCCCTCTTTCTTTCTCTTTGGTCCCCCTCTTCCCCATTTATTTCTAAATATATGTATATATCAGAAGACATATTGGCTCAAAAGTTGATTTTGATTCTTTGTAAGAATTGTAAATGGTCTTTCAATTTATTAATATTAGTAATATCATATTCGTAAGTGTCTAAATTTTTAATTTAATGTCAAAATTTTGAAAATTTTAAATTTATTGGTTATTAACCTTTTAAAATTGATACAAATCGCGTCAAAACAACGTTTTTATTAATACTATTAATAGGCGAATATTTTGTGACATTTAACGGACATGTCACATTTTTTAAAATAACATCTGACTTGATTTATAAAAATTTTAAAAAATTAATTATTAAATTAATAGCTTAAAAAAGTTTCGACACTAAATTAAAAATTTTTGGCAACCTTAAATATTTACAATTTGACTTTAAAATAATGGGACATTGTTAGGTCAATGTCAAGAAGATGACAATCTTGACATGCCCAAAAATTCTGAACATGTGACTAGATTTGGTGGACCTGAGTCTGTTCTTGCTGGTACATCATTTCTGTAATGACAAGTTAAGATGATGTGCCCCTTCAACTAAGCACCCCAAATTTATACAAATGTCACTCTTCTTTCTTAATTATCAAACGTAGGCAAGTGGTCCCCAAGCTTGTGGTCCAACTTGTATACCATAGCTCTGTCTCATGTGTCTATTAACCTCAAAGTTTTAGGTTATGTCTTGTTTTGATCCTTGGAAGGATGATGAATCCACAGTACAGATACATTGAACTTAAAATGTAGAATTCATTTTTTGAATATACATTATTAGTTTGTCAGATAATTTTATTCAAAATATATAATTTATAAATTATTACTGACACTCGATTAGTTTACAGTAAACCCACATGCAAACGTGATATAAAGATAAAATAAGATAAGATAAAAAAAATGTCTTGAGAGGTTCAGTAGAACACAGCTTTACCCTTAATTAATAGATAGGTTGTATCTAAATAACGCAAGTAATACTAAATAAATACAAAATACTAAAATAATAACTGTAACAAAACACTCGATGAGAAACTTTCAAAGTTACACTCGTAATGAATGACGAAGGCGAAAAGACCCTTAAAACGACGATAAAAACAAAAAAATAAGCGGGAAAAATAAATAGAGACAAAGGTTACACCTAATAATGTAAAGCAACCAGGTGCAACCAATAATAACTATATCAATTAAAATATAGGATAGTAGCTTTATACACTGAATCCTCCACAAAAGAGGGTATTATAAATTAGAGATACAGTTGTACTTAGAGATCTTCCATGGAGATTAGTTTAAGTGGCATAGCATAATGTACACATGAAAAGATGAGTCTATTATAATGTACATATAAAAGTTACAACCCATTGAATAAAATATTTTTCATGTGCAAGAAGATGAGTTTAGAAGAAACCTTTCACCTAGCATGGACCAAAACATTATTTTTAAGGAAATAAATTTTTTTAAATATTTTTTACTTAGTAAAATTCAAATTGTCATGTGTATAATAATAATAATTTATAAATTACAAGGACTACATAAATTATATAACAAAATAATAATTCAAAATTAAATAACATAATTTATCTTATTTGTATCTTTTAAATTTTTCTGGATGACCTCAAATTCTCGGGTACGATCAAATTTTTGTTACCATGGTATGTCACAATTAAACCCGAATTTAAATACTTGAAAGGCTAACTTGATGATGATACAATAAATTTTATTCTCTTAATTAGTTGAGTGATTACAAGTGATTAACTTCAATAGCAATACATATATATTAACTTTGAATTGATGCTATCCCTCTAAATGTGAATGTGACAAACCATATGATTGCAAACTATTTTTTTTTTACCTTAGAATATTAATTAATTAATGAATAAGGAAGAATTAGGATTCCAAATGAAAAAGAACCACAATAATTTGAGTACTTAACCCTAAAAAAAATGTTAGGTCAACTCTCACAAAAATGATATGTATTTGATTTTGTTGGATCTTCTTGTCACAATAGGAGATATGGTGG
Source organism: Erythroxylum reticulatum (assembly GCA_025504915.1). NCBI lineage: Eukaryota > Viridiplantae > Streptophyta > Magnoliopsida > Malpighiales > Erythroxylaceae > Erythroxylum > Erythroxylum reticulatum. The sequence goes on along the minus strand of JANSVA010000003.1, from coordinate 1,440,871 downwards.
TTGATCTTTCTCTAATCAAACATTGATAAAACATTAAAAGCATTGTGAGACATGGAAGTCATCTTTGGCATGACTAATTATATAATTTCATTTGACTTTATTTAACAATATTTTCATATTTTAGAAGATCAAAAAAATATCTTGAAATTCAATTTTAACCCATTTATTTATTATTCTAGAATATTATATATAATTAATTAATAAAAAAAATAAAGATCTCTCTTTTTTTATAGTTTTGATTTTGAAATGAATAAAGAAATCAATGAAAAAGAGATGATATTGTATAATGTATAAATCCCTTTTGAGATTATACAAATCTAGTAATAAAAACCCTAATATGGTTGTTAGCTAATTAATGGACAAATCAGTAAGTGCCGAGAGGATGGTGTATGATTGGATTAAGTTAAGCAAAACAAAAACCCTAAGTTTCATTTAGGTGGAAAGTGGAAGCTCAACAAGACAACATTGACCGGAATAGTCAACTAATGTTTCTTAATTTATAGGTAATTACAATGACCTACTTGTTAATATTGACCGGAATAGTCAACCAATGTTTCTTAATTTATAGGTAATTACAATGACCTACTTGTTAACATTGATTGGAAAATTTATTTGGGTTGATCTGTTTAATTGTAAAAATTTTAAATTGTCTAATTTTTTGGTTCAAATTTTAACTTTTCAGTTCGATTTACTTTAATAATTTATGATGTTAAAAATTGAATAATTTACTAATAAATTGATCAAAATTTGTAAAATAATATCTCAATTTTTAAAACATTGCTTGTTAATTGTTAGTTTCCTACCATTTTTCAATTAAAGAAAATATCAAGCTGTTGGCAAAACATTTAGAACATTTTAGAATCAACTAGAAGTTAGCCAATAATAATATATACTTCACTATCATTTCAATAATAATATTTTTCAATCCATTATCTTACTCTTATGAGTTGTAATATTTTTTAAATATATTATCATCCACTACAAGTTAATGAATAATAAAATATAATTCCCTATCAATTCAAGCAGACTAATTTTTTCTTAAATTATGATGTTTTATGCTTGACATTTACGTCAAATCCAACTATAGATTGTTTTAAAACCATATTAGAAGTTAAATCGGTAAGACAAGAAATATAGAGTTTAAAATGTTCAATCGATATTAAATTGTTGTAAAAGATTAAATAAAATTAAAGAATTTAAAGTTTAATAAAAAAAGAGATCATTAAAATAAAATTAATCAATTTATTTTAGTTTATAAGAACTTATTAATTAATAAAAATTGACCGATTAATTAATAAACGGATCAATTTAAACAATAAGAGTTATTAAAATAAATCGAACTGAAAATTTAAAACCTGAACATAAAAGTTGAATAGTTTAATTTTTTTGGATTAAATTGAGTGAAATAGTTAGATTTTTTAATTATTGAATTTAAAAGGTGAAATAATCAAAATATACACAAAGAAAAATATATACTTTAAATGATTTAGAAAAAAAGCTTTGTTTTGTGGTAATAATTGAAAAAAAAAGAAATGATGGGCCCAATCAAGTCAATGGCCTTAATCATCTTAATAGTAACAAAACTTGGGTTAGTTAATTTAGTTTATTAACCGACTTGTAAAGGTGTTTTAAAGGAAAGGTCCCAAAGTCCAAATCAGTTACTCGCATTCCAAGAAATAAAAAACGACGGGACGGAAACAATATTTTCGTTGAGTTGTTTTATAATTAAATGTATAGAGGAAATTTAATAAAATAAAATAGAAAATTAATTAATTAAAATAGATAATTTATTCTTGTAATTAAGAGTGTTGGGATACTATAATTAGTATAAAAGATTTTATGTAGTTTTTGATGTTCTACACCTCGGTCCTTAACCATGTGATAGAGGGTTCAATCTTTTTAGAATTGAGTATATCTCGTGATCTGCTATTTACCGCTTAGTATGAGCTTCTGTCGTGAAAGGATTAGTCTATGTATTTGTCTTCTTATTCCGCTATTAATGTTCCTCAATTTTTGCTTTTAGGTATCCGAGATCTTTTCCTGTAAGATTAGAAGGTGCAGCTCACGCACGTACTCCGTGAAGGGAACGAATGCGCGGATCACCTTACACATTTTGCAGGGATGGCGAGCTCAGGCACTCACATACTTTGGAACCCTCCGATTCTCTCTCTAGCACTGCTACACCAGGACCGGATTGATTCAGCGTACTAACGTGCCATAGTTTAGTTAGTGTCTTTTAGGTTTGTCTTTTTTGTAAAAAAAGATAAAAAAGCTAAAGATGATTTTTTAAAATTAGAAATAAATAAAAAATATGAGGAGCTTTAAAGAAATCGTGAATCTTGCCGGCTTTTGTGGGTCAA
>JANSVA010000003.1:1403700-1418194 GCA_025504915.1 Erythroxylum reticulatum | reverse complement strand
AAAATTTATTGATTTTTATTAAAATTAATAAAAACAGAAAAATAAAAATAAAAATAGGAACAAACATTTAAAAAATTAATTATCTTAAGGAAAAGGGCAGAAGAGTAATATTAAGCAAATGACCCGAGAAGCAACAGAGTCTCTGCAACCCGTAGGTAGCTTTATATAAAAAACACTCACTCAAGTGCAAAAACACTAAAGATGGCGACGAGAACCAAACTTGCAAGAGCACTTTCCTCGCTTGTTAACAATGTTAGTGCAACCCGGAGTTTGGTGAGATCGAGGCCATGCTCAAATGGGTTCGCACAGTTTTCCTCGTCGGAGGCCGCGGCGGTGGCCGAGCCGGACGTGGTGATGGGTGGCTTAAGGGGACTGGGGTTGGAGATGTTGGGAGTCAAGGACTATGAAGAGTATAGAAGGTCTTTGTATGGCGATATTACCCACAAGGCTTTGCTTGTTGATGCTGTTGGCACTCTTGTTGTTCCCGCTCAACCTATGGCACAGGTATAGAGACACATATCGTGCGACTATGTTCGGCTGTGGATGTCTTGTGACTGTTTGTGGTTTTGCGTGTTTGATTTCTGGACTTTTTGTGTTGTTTTGTCTTGGTGTTGTGTGCATTGATTGAACAACAGAGGTGTGAAGTTTGTTGTTTTTGCTCATCCATTTGGGACTTCGATGAGATTCATTGCACTTTCCTTTTCACTTTTAAGAAAATTTTGCTTTGGTGGTGGTTTCAAAGCCTTGATTTTTATCCAATAAAGAAGGAAGCTTGAGAAAGTTGTGCTCTAAATTAACGTAGTTGAACCAATTTTCTGCCTTTTCCTTTCCTTTTCTGGGTATATGATGCAGAGTGTACATACTAAATATCGTATCCTTTAACCATTGTGGAATCAGAATGCAAATCTAATCAGTTTTGTGTACAATTTCAACTTTAAACCTACTGAGTTCATTGTGTACTGCTTTTCTTGTGAAGATATATAGACAGATCGGGGAAAAGTATGGGGTCCAGTACTCAGAGAACGAGATACTGAACAGGTACAGGAGAGCCTATGAGCAACCTTGGGGCCGATCTCGTCTCAGGTGTGTTCATTAATTTTCCAGACTTGTCTTTTTTTCTGTTTTAATGTGTATTCACAGTTCTATCTTTTGCTTTTATGACTTTCTTTTTACATTTTTTCACTTGGATTCTAAATTTTCATTGCCTTTTAATGCTTTATCCATTACTTTTTGTAAGTTCCTCCTGTGACCTGAACAGTTGAATGTTCTCGACACGAAACTGGAAAAAACTCGGAATCTACATACTGTTCAAAATGTTAATGAATGTATTCCTACCTTGTTGAGACATACCATAGAAGAAAGTTAGGACTCCTAAGAGAGTGCATGGCATTATCCACACCAAATGGGATCCATGAGATTAATTGGAGACATGGATGCGTATTTGGTGATAAATGTGGTTTAGATCAAATAATTTATAAAGTTTCACGTGCTTGGTACTCATTCAAGTTGTTTGATCATGTCATACTTGCATAAATTTGTGGGCGTTTTGATGATGACAAAATACTCTAGTGATTGGGATTTGGGATACGCGAATTGGTATCATCTAGGATCTCTCAGCATAGCTACACCTTGTAAAAGTATACTTTGTCCAGATCACAATGGACAATAGTGATTCTTGCAAACAATTTTAAGATTAACTATTTGCTTTGTGGCACATAAATATCTGATATCTGGGGTCATGCTACATAACAGACAAATGATACGATTCTCGAACTGCAATCAAAACTTCAGTTCTAGAGGCCCTGTTTGATTAGAGTTTTTTCTGGTGATTGTCAACAGCTTTAACTCTATTATCCCACTCTTCATTTCAGGTATGTGAATGATGGGAGACCCTTCTGGCAATATATTGTTAGTTCTTCAACTGGCTGCTCGGACTCTCAGTACTTTGAAGAACTTTACGACTATTATACCACCGAAAAGGTAGTTTCTGATTCTATCATGATTTGTCTCCTTGTCTTTGATCTATTGTAGAGTACATGCATTTATACTTGTGTGTGTTCTTGTTATGGCAAGGCTTGGCACCTCTGTGATCCTGAGGCTGAAAAAGTATTTAAGGCTCTTAGAAACGCTGGTGTAAAATTGGCTGTTGTTTCAAACTTTGATACTCGGCTTCGATCTGTATTACGGGCTTTGAATTGTGATCATTGGTTTGATGCAGTAGCAGTTTCAGCTGAAGTAAGTTTACTCTTCAATTCTCACTCATATCCATGCTTAAATATAAAGAGTTCAATGTTGCATGTCAGGTATTCTTGTGCTTCTTTGGAGCAATGTGAAAGAACTAAAGTTGGTCATTAGTTGGTTTTTTTTTTTTTGGTCTTAGTTCAGTAATCAGTGAATGTCTTTTTGTTTTCAAATGCTTGTTTTGGTTGCTTGGAGTTGAACTAAGTTAACCTAGTTAAACTCGGTTTTCTCGACACTCGTCCGTGCTGCAACTCATTAAAGCCACCGAAAGATTGCTTCAGTGCTAAGTTAGTTTTCTGCTTTCTATGGATTTGAGCACCAATCACCTTCCTCTTCTCCTCCCCTCTCACAGGTTGCAGCAGAGAAGCCAAATCCTACAATATTCCTGAAAGCTTGTGAGCTGGTTGGTGTAAACCCCGAAGATGCCGTACACGTAGGCGACGACCGCAGGAACGATATATGGGGTGCAAGAGATGCAGGCTGTGATGCTTGGCTTTGGGGAAGCGATGTTCATTCCTTCAAAGAGGTAACTATTTCAACTATAAAAACATGAATTTACACTTTTTCACTGCATGAAATATACTCATCAATGGGTTCTCTAACATCCTTCGTTCGACAGATTGCGCAGCGGATAGGCGTGCAGGTCTGAGATAAGTTTCATAGCAATCAACTAATCAGCAGCTTTGTATGTACAGTTCTTTTACCTTAGTTTTGAAGAGGGGTGCATGTATAGTGGTTTTTTTCTCTCTTTCTGTTTGTAGTCTGTAGATATATCAGCAAGTGACTGAGAATATAGGTTAGTGAGGAAATAATGCTGACTTTGGCATGCCTAATGGTTGCCTACTCTGCTTTTCCCAGCATTTATGTGTTCAGTGCTCAGCTTCATCTTCAAAACATTGTTATCTGTTGAAGCCCTAGTAGGCCAAATCTTACAAGTTGACATGGCAATGGATTGGGTTAGATCGGACCTGTCATCAGCCCGATCATTCCCATAAGGAAGAGGAAATTAACCGGTGAGGTTTGGATTACGACCATGGAAATGACCTGTGTGACTTGCAAACAACGTCATTTTAGTCTAACGTTTAGGAAATGGGCTGCCTAAAATGACGATTAATCAAACTTAGACTTGAGTTTGGATTACGCAATTAAAAATATCAACCAAACTTTGAGCGGACTTGAATTACCCCGGCTTTATTTAACCATCAAAGAAGGTGTTAAATAGCACATAAGCTTGGCAATGAAGTTCAGGCTAATTCGATCCGATCCAACCTGAGATTACTGAATCAGGTCTGTCCTAACTTGATGCTCAATAGGTATATAAATAATGATGTAATTTAAAAAAAAAGGTATTATTTTTTATTAATATTTTATAAAAAAATAAAATTGGACCAAATTTACCTAAATTGAGTAGGACAAGCCTGATTGGATCCCAGTAGCTTAAAGTCCTACTCAGTTAGAGCCGAACTGAGTAGGACTTTGGGCTATTGGGACCCAATTAGGCTCGGATTCGGCTGCCTTGTGCCCGGACACATTGACACCCTAATAGCAAAGGTTTGGGGCAAATGTGTAAAAAGAAAAAAGAAAAGGACAATGGCTGCAAAAAATGGAGAGAGGACACGATAATCCATACCAAAATACAGGCGGGAAAGTTTTCGGGTCAAAAACTGTTTGACTGTTCATATCGTCTCTCTCTAGAATGGAGAGGATACACGTGACCGTCCGATCGAGGCCGCTGTCGCCGGAGGACGCCAAAGCCAGCCCCTGGCGGATCTTCGGCAACTCTATCTTCATACCCAACCACTCCGCCAAGTTCGAATTCGGTACTGTCTCTCTCTCTAGTCCAGGCCTTAAATCTATTTTGTGTTCAGTTTTTGGAACTTTTGGTTTTTGGTGCTCTTAGATCGCGTTTTCGGAGAAGAGTGTAAGACCGAAGAGGTTTACCGAGCTCGTACCAAAGACATCGTCGCGGCTGCCGTTCGCGGATTTAACGGTACATTTGGTCCACTTGTTCCTTCTTATCTCTAGTTTGGATTTGAGTTATGGACTTTGTTGTTTAATTTTTCGGGTATTAAGTTTTAAATGACATTCATTAATTTCGATTTCCATGGTGGTTATATCGGCTGTCGTATGATGATATGTATACCGTGAATGGCATGAAGAGCTAAACTTTGACTTTCTACTGGTTAGGAACTGTGTTTGCTTATGGACAGACTAATAGTGGAAAGACCCATACAATGAGAGGCACAACTACTGAACCAGGAGTCATTCCTCTTGCCGTGCACGATTTGTTTGACATTATACAAGAGGTAGTCTAAGGCACATTGTGTTTTTTTAGTTAAATTGTTTTTTTTTCACTTTAGCTTCTGTTCGTTGTTTTATAAGTTGGTTAAAATTTCTGGTTGGTTGGATTTAGCAAGTGAACTTTTGGATATAGGTAATGCAGCTAATTCTTCACCTTAGTGACGGAAGTGTAAAGAAATATGAAATGAGGAAATGAAAGTATATATTTTTCTGAGATATGGGTATGAGTTTGAGGTGATGGTGATTGTTACATTCAAGGTAAACTCTTGTAGAATGCCTGAATGAGTAGACAGAAAAGGGGGGGAAAAAAAATCTTTGTCTATGATTATTGGAATAATATATCAAGTTGGTTTTTAGGTGATCATTGTATCAATTATGGTCAGATTTTATTCTGTGATTTATTTGAAATGATGCAAGTAGTAGTAGTAGGATGGATTACAAGCGGAAAAAAAATAGTATACTGTCAGCCTACTTACCTACTGTTACTTGGTACGCCTTTGAAAATTTAGGATTTGGATCGAGAATTTCTTTTGCGAATGTCCTATATGGAGATCTACAATGAAGATATAAATGACTTATTGGCTCCTGAGCACCGTAAACTGCAGATTCATGAAAGTTTAGAGGTACTTCAAATTTCGGTGTTTTGTAGTTACTGTATTCTTGTTGGTAAGGTGACTGACATGCTTGTTTTATTTTTCTATGAAGCGTGGGATATATGTTGCTGGCTTGCGAGAAGAAATTGTTGTCTCTCCTCCGCAAGTCCTCGACTTCATGCAGTTTGGAGAATGTATTTTACTTTTCTTTTTTACAATTTTTCGTCTGTTACCTGCTAGAGTTTCCTTTATCACCCACCCCGTAGTGCGTATGGACATTGAAAATTCAAATAGAAATTAGGAGGGTGCACATGGTTTGTTTTACATTTCTCTGCTTCATAGACAATTACTCTTAAGACATCTATCTGCTTCCATCAGTTTTGAGGCTCCACATAGCCTTTCGGTTTCTCAAGTTGTTTTTCTCCTTTATCTTTCAAATGTTCAGCTCATAGGCATACTGGAGAGACAAATATGAATGTATATAGTAGCAGGTCGCACACTATCTTCCGGATGGTAATTTTTGATCTTAACTTAATTCTATCAGTTAATCTTGTTTCCATTTACCTTACTTTTTTATTTGCCCATATAGATTATTGAGAGTAGAGATAGGACTGAGGATGACAGCGTTGGCAGTTCTTGTGATGCTGTACGAGTATCAGTATTGGTATGTTATCAGCAACATCAGGACTTTTTTCTTTTACTTTTATATTGCATCACATTGTTCACGGGCAGGACTTTTGTATTTTGCTGTTGTCACAAACATCTATCTTTTCTACTCATATTTGATATCGTTGTTACTGTTATTGTTTTCTTCTCCTAGAACTTGGTGGACCTTGCTGGTTCAGAACGTGCGGCGAAAACTGGTGCAGAAGGTGTTCGCCTGAAAGAGGGTTCTCATATTAATAAAAGTTTGATGACACTTGGAACTGTTATAAAAAAGTTGAGTGAAGGAGCTGAAAGCAACGGGTAGGTTCTACAATGTTGGGAAGATGCTTATTGTTCAGCAACTGCAAGGGGTTGAAGGTTACTGCTTTTTCCATTAACAGTTATTCTCATTTTTGATGCAGTGGTCATGTTCCATACCGAGATAGCAAACTTACGAGGATTTTGCAACCTGCTCTGGGTGGAAATGCAAATACGGCTATTATATGCAACATAACACTTGCTCAGGTAGCTTCCCTTGCACTAATTGAAGCCACGATCGACTGACATCCTTAATAAGTCAACGGCAAGCAGTAAATCATGAAATCAAAAGTTGATCTTCTCATTTGAGTGACCTCTATATCTGACGTGGAAAGCGCTCCTTGAAAACAGTTTTTGTTACGAATCAAGACATTTCTTTAGCCTCGTACTTGGGCCTTACATTGATATGCAGGAAATGCTGTTACTTGGATATTGGGCATATTGTGGGAATCGAGATGAGACAATATTGTCCATTGTTCTTTTGGAAATGTTAAATTAGCGCAGCTAATGATTAATTGTTTGCTACTCCTTTCCCTTCATTGTTGAATTAACTTCTATTTCGTTGCAGATTCATGCAGATGAGACGAAAAGCAGTCTTCAGTTTGCAAGTAGAGCTTTGCATGTCACAAATTGTGCTCACGTGAATGAGGTTTTACTCCAAACTTTGGTGTTCTGAACAAATTGTTAGGTTCTGTATTTTTACCTTGAATTTACTTCATATGCCTTCTTTTCTGTAAATAATTGTTGTGCTCGATCATACTTTACAAGTTACTTGATCTTCATTGTCATGTCTGTTTCTTCACATAGAGAAGTAATATATGCATTTTTGTATATCAGATTTTGACAGATGCTGCCCTGTTAAAGAGACAAAAGAAAGAAATCGAGGAGCTTCGAGCAAAATTACAGGTTGGTTCATATACAATGAGGCAGAACTATAATGGATGATCTATAAGTGCTTCTTTGATCTGTCTTTATAAGGGATCATTTGGTGGTTTATTTGATGAGTTAAGGGCTCCCATTCAGAGCATTTAGAGGAAGAGATTCTCAACCTTCGGAACACATTACTACAGGTTTGTCTACAATGATTTTCTAATTAAGAATTTATAGAAGGGCTGCATGTGTATTCGAAAAATTTGTTGACTTATTTGCAGTCTGAACTGGAGAGGGAACGTATAACTTTGGAATTGGAAGAAGAAAAGAGGGCCCAAGCTGAACGTGAGAAGGTTCTCCTGGAGCAAGCCAAGAAAATAAAAAATCTGAGCTCAATGGTATTGTATTCCGGCAGGGATGAGAATCGGGATCAACAGAAAAAGGTTTGCATAGTTTGCCTTTTTATTTTGATGCAACACCTTTTTTGGAAAACATCTTAAGAAATCTTACTGAAGTTGAGGTGATTTTGTACTGTGGTGGTAAGCATTATGGGACACCTTTTAACTCAAAAAGACTCATAACCTGGGGTGTTGGTCTCGAGATCCTAAATTTCTTCTATTTGGAAGAGGTTTTTCTGTTTAATCTAAAGTCAGGTATAGGAATTTCGACCAAAGTACTTTGTCATCCATATTCTAGTTCTGCATTTGAAAGGTGGATTTTAAAACCATTTTAGCAATTTCCATTATTTTACTCTGTATACTTGACGTATGAAAAAGATCATTGTCGCAAATTTCCTAGACGATAAATTTGAAACACATTCAAAGTAACAACTATATTCAGCATGCATGGACTGGAAGGGAAAAGAACAGTGCCGCCGTTCTGGTTTCAGCAGCTATAATAATTATTGATAATTATTGCGTCAGAAATCGATTGTCTGCAGTATGTTTTTACCACATATGCTATCGGTGTTTCACTTATGCTGCATATTGTTCTCTCTGTGACGTAGCCGCCATTTGGTATTCTTTTGGAAGTAACTTCCAGCACAAGGTTACCCACCTATGTTGTCTTCATGATGTTTATTGTTTGCTAATGCAGGGAAAGAGGAGGGATACATGGTGTCCAAGCAATCTTTCCCGGGAATCTCTTCAAGAGGTTGTTTTTCTTTTATGGAAAGTCCATTCTCACTCATTTATGCTTGTTTATAGGAATTTATCATTCCTTATTGATACATGAGGCTTCAAAATATTGGATCTTCTCTAGGTGGATCTCAATATCGTATCAAGGCCATCGACTGTAAATCCCATGAAGACTAGTCGTGATGTGGGACCACTTCTTCCTTTTGAGGAGTTGTTAAGTGAAACTGACGCTCAGGATGACGTTTGCCAACCACAGGAAGATCGCTACTGTCCACCACTGGAAGAAGCTTTTTTACCTAATCCTTGTGCGTTATTGCATGTAACAAATAGGAAAAAGGTGCCACCTAAGAAGAAAAACTCTCCAGTGGTTTGTACCATTCCTCTTCATTTTAGCATTGTTTCTCTGCTCATTTGAGGCCTTAATCTCAAATTGATCTATCAGGACGACCATGAAGTGCTGGAAATGGAAGCAGAATATGAGGAGTTGTTTTTAAAGTCCGAAACACAGGTTACTACTGTTCCCCCCTGGATCATCTTTCCCAGATATCATAATACTTATATTGCTGATTTTATTTGTCCATTGTTCTATTCAGAGAACTATGAGTGCGGTACACATTGATTGCTTGACAAGACAGTTGATTGAGATTGATTCGTTCCAATGTATAAAACATGATGGTAGTTCCACAAATGATGGCTGTGATAGTATCTGCCATATGGACAAAAATATAAACCTAAGGGAGTCAGAAGCCATTTTTGTGATAAAACAACTCCAAGAAAAGGTTTGTTTCTGTTTTATTTATTTGCTCCCTTAAGCCTCATCACCTTCATTTTCTATGTTTTCAGTTGTCCTTTTCTATTGTTAGGTTTTATAAATTCTTGCCTTTAGTTCGGCATCTACTACCGTTTTTGACCTCTTATGCAATCTTAAAATTTCATATTATCATGTATTTTGCAGATTAAAAGATTAGAAATGGAGAAGTCCTCAATCCAGCACAATCTAAATAGTGTTGTTGAACTTGCAACTGAGCAAAATATATGTGCAAGGGAGAAATTTGAAGAGGTAAAGTTTCTGTCAATGGTTGATGAATTTGCTGTTTACTCTACGCTGTTGGCGTACTGCTACAGCTTCTTCTACTTGCACTTGCACTTAGGAGTAGCACTAAATTTTGTCAAAATGAACTCTAAAGTTGTGCTTGGTTTCCTCCCTCCATTTTGCAGCTTCATGATGAGTTGCAAATTGCAAGGGAAGAGGCTAGGGCTGCTCGCGAACAACTTGCTTCTGATGAATCTTCCAGAAGAAATGATGTATGTGTCCACTGAGGATACTGAAATCAACCTTACTCTAAAATGTTCTATCATTACCTATAAATAATCACAAAGCTATATCTCAGTCTGGAGAATCTGAGTTCTGTTTCCTTATTTTGGGATGATGTTGATTTAATGATATAGTTTTCAGTGGAGATCGAAGACATAGCACTGGAAGTCAAGAACTCTGTTGAAGTTGTTGATAGTGTGTCCTCACTTATGAATGAAGTTTTCATGAGCTTTTCGACCATATGTAATGTCTTAGCTGTGAGTGCTCTTGGAAAACTCAATGATTTTCCATTTGAGAAGTCTACTGTTTTGAAATGATTATTCTTTGTCGTTGGTATACTTTCATCAAATCTATGGCACTTGAATATGTAAACATTCCTAGATTAACTGCTATGCGGTGTAATGCAGGATTTGAAGGCTTTGATTTCCCAGGCCTCTCATGAAGAAAAACTGATATTCAGTAATTATGAAAAGGTAGTTTGCTGTACGAACCAGAAAATTGCAGAGATTGAGAATGAGAAGGTGAAGTCATTGGCTCATTTTGATTTTGCTGTGAAAGATTACTGAATGTACGGACCATTGTTTTCTAGAATGTGATACATTGTTTGTATTCTCAAATGCAGCTTCTTTTGTACAATCAATCAATTGATTTTCAGAAACAGATACAAGAACTTGGAGATGATGCTAAAAAATATGAAGATTCCCTGAGGGTAAGCCCCCTTTGTGCTGGACTGGGTTTTAACATAAAGGCATCAAATAGTTGACGTAGAAACAACATTATTTTGATGGACAAAGTTATCAGTGAGCTAATAGTTTGGCGATGCCATTCTCTACTTGTTCAATTGGTGCAGGAACTTGGAATGCAACAGGATTTGGAGAAGGAAGAATTATTATCACAAATTGAAGCTATGGAAAGGGAGATATCATGTTTAACATCGTGTTCCTTGGCCAAAGAAAAGGAAAATTTGAGGAAAGATCTTGAGAAAACGAAAGTGAAGTTGAAAGAGACTGAGTTCAAGCTTAGGAATGCTGTTCAGGACAAAACCAAACTTGAGGTTTTGTTATATTCGTTAATTTTGCTGCATAAAATAACGGTTTCCAAAATTAAGTTGTCATCTTTCGATATAATTCTGTTATTTGTAGGGTGAGAAAGCAGCTGCTGAAAGGGAGGTCAAAAGATTGCATGGCCAGAAGACTCTTCTTGAGCGTGATATTAGCAAACGGGAATCAATTGCTGGTAGAAGACGCGATTCAGTTGTCGAGAGGAGTTCAAAAGTGCTTGATCCTAAAAAGGCAAAGATTTCATCTTCACTCGAGCAGACGATGCAGGTGACTGCTTGATGCAATCCGCCATTAACTTCGGCGGTCATTGTTGTTCATATGCTTAAATGTGAAAGCTCAAGAAAGTGAATTTTCAGCATTTTATGTTCATGCTTGACCTAAGTGCCCTTTCCAAAAGTCTGTCTTTTTTAGGTATGGGGAGCACTATGATATTACACTAACATAGTCTTTGTGAATCTACTCGTTATCGATGACATTGATCTTTCCATTTGCTTCTGCATTCTGGCATTCAACTTTTAAGCTTTGAATAAAAAATCATGGCCATATTTTTACCATGTCATTAAACATCTGTCATCATCTTTGAAGGAGATGATGCCATTTTCCAGAATTGTGTTAACATCAGTGCGCTGATGCTTGGATTACTATTACATTTTGCATTGCCATTTCATAGTTTCTTTGCCTCCAACCTGGAGGATGGATATGGCTCTAGCTAAAGGTTATTAAGAATTTTTCCCGGGGTGCCCGTGTCCACTTTCAGCGTGTAGATGGCTTCATCTCTTTTCTTTTCATTCCTTCATTCATTACGAACTTTGTACTTCTTAGGAAGACTACAAAAAGCTGGAGGTGCTTGCATTTGAGATGGAAACAACTATTGCTTCTCTGGAAGAGGAAGTTGTGATTGCACAGAAAGAAAAGGAAGAAGCCATATTGAGAAATGAAACTTTAAGTTCAGATTTGGAAGCAGTGACAGAAAAGTTGAAATTGTCAAATGCTGAATTGAATTTGTTGCAGGAAGAGATTTCACGTCTTGTAAGTTTCACCTTACTTTTCAATTTACATCTCCCTTGGTTCTTGTGGTATATGTTTTCCAGTGTTTGAAATTATATATCATCGTCCTTCTCTCCTTGTTCAGGGACTTCAGCTGGAAGAATCTGCATGCAATGAGAAAAACATGGAAAGTAGGATTGAATTGTTAGAGGAGCAAAAGGAAGAGCTAGCAATGGTAACCTAAGAGCTAGATCTTTTACTTCTGATATTTTTCTTCTTTGAATCATCTTCAGCTTTTGTTCCTAAATTTGGTTATGAGACTGTTGATGATTTTGCAGCAACTCTCTGATTCTCTTTTGGAAATGGAGGAAGAGAAGGCCATATGGTTTGCTAAGGAGAAAGTCTCAATTGAAGCCATAGAGGAGCAAGAAAAGTTACATAACGCAGAGATAACGGCCCTATCGAAAGAACTCTCAGAGGTAAACCCAAACAGACGATACTATTTGAGGACTTTAAATAATCAGCCCTGTACGACTACTTCAAATAATCTTTGATAAGAAAAGGTTTCTTGTTTAGTGTTTGTTGGAAATTTTTGTTGCATTCACATACTGAAAAATTGTAAGACAATTTTGACATCAATGAATGTATGCGCAAGTACTTGGTTTCTGAATTGGACAGACATGTCTGTATCGGCTTTCAAGATTTACTGGAACATAAACTCACAGTGGTTCTCTATGATCTTGCTTGGGTAATTTCAGGTGAGAAGTGATTTGGAGTCCTGCCTGCAAGAATGTGAAACACTCAAGGAAAAATTACTGTATCATGAAGAAAATACAAGCCAGGAAAAAAAATCCAGGTTGGTGATCAATTCTTATATACCTAAAGATGCAGTTAGATATGTATATCTATTTATCATGGAACCAATTACATAATATAGTTAATATTTCTTTAAATTATTCCTGTATATCAAACATAAGGTAAATTTAAATAGTATTTGAAAATATATGCATATTACTTGATAAAAATAAGTTAACAAGTCATCAATTAGTGATTTTTATGATTATTGATTAATATTTTTTAAATTTCTTTTATTCTTTAAACTATTCGTTAGTATACAACGTTATTTTAGACAATATTATTATTATCACAAGTTTAATTATTTAGTTTTATTTTGGTTGATTGAAAAATTCTGGCTTTCTTCATCTCATTCTCACCCCCATTCATATATAACTTACTTGAAATGCTGTTAAGGAAACATCTATGTTGTATGCCCCTCCCAACTTGAGTCATGACAGATGAGTAACTTGTCGTCTATTACTTGCCTTGCTTTCAACGTTTGGCGTCACTATTGGACATCTCTCCTTCCTTTTAGCTCTGAGTAATCTTCCTTTTGTTTGTGTTAATTTTCCAGTTTAGAAAAGCTGGTAGAGATTGATCAGCTCAATTGTGACCTGAAAAGAGATGATGTAGAGAGCAAACATTCTCAAGAGGCAAGATCTATTAGTACATTTCTTGTTCCTTTTACGATTATATTAGAAGAATGTTTGATTAGGGATGGCAAACGAGTCCACTTAAATCAATAGATAAAAGTTTGAACTAACATAGTTTTTAAGTCGGATTTAAATTTTAAAAGATTAGTTCAATTTAAATAATACCTTTCTTTTCCTCCATCAGTTTGATAGGCTTACAGCAGAGCTCCGTTGTGCTTGTGAGAAAGTCGATGAGCTTGAGACGGAGATCACTACCATCAAGAAAGAGCGAGACTACTTATTCACAGTAGTTAAAGAAGCTGATAAAGGCTTAGAGTTTGAGGCTGAGATGCAGGTTTTGTTTTCTAATTTTCAAGCTTACTTTGCTATTTGCCTTGAAAATTTCAGTTCAAACAGGCCAAAACTAAAAAAAAAACTTCAACTTCAACTTCCACTCCTTTATTCTTGCTTTTCTATATATATATATATTTTTGCTGAAGTAGTTTGATTCAGATGATTGAAGAAAATTGATTATTCCCTTTGCTAAATGACCATAATTGTCAGCAGAATCTGCAAAACAAGCTAATCAACATAACGGAGGAAAGGGACAAGTTGACGGTGCAAATAGAAGGGTACAGGAGAAGCGCCGCTGAAGCAGAATTCATCAGAATACATTGCGATGACAAGGTGGGTTATCATAAATTTACTGCTGCATATGCACTGCCCCTAAGACTCGTAACGATTGCTCTATCATATGATTAGTTAGACTTAAAAAAATTTATTAAATCAGATTAAAAACATAAGTTCAATTGAAATTAAATACTTTAAATTTGAATTTAAAATTAATTAAATTAAATTTAACTTATTGATTGACTTTGAGTTGAACTAAAATTAAACTCTCTTTTTTTTTTAAGTTATACCGATAGAAATATACTTATTTTACAGTTAATTGATGCAAAAGCACAAGTTGAGGAATTGAATAGCAGACTATCTAGCATGGAAGCCAAAATGCAGAATGTGAGTTCCTTCATCTCTTTACTCTCCGTTCAAAGAACTAATGCATTACAGATGAAGAAACATGATTGTGTCGTGTACATTCCTTTTTGTCATTACCCTTAAAACATGCAAACTTGCATACACGAACTACATGTTCCAGCTGCTAAAAGCTCGAGCTTTTGTTCTCCATTAACCAAACTTTCATAATAGAAGCACCTTTAAAAATGTGTTTCAAGTCCGATTTTATTATATTCAAACTTAAGATTAAAACCGCATCATATCATTGAATCGTTTGCTGGGCTGCCTCCAAAACTAATAACAGGACGAGAACAAGCACAAGAACGAAAAGGTGAAACTTAGGATGAGGCTGCGAGGGACGCAGGCGAAGTTGGATGCTTTTCGATTCAGACAAAAGGAAGCCATGGAGGAGATGGATGTTATGAACAGAAGGTATGAAGAGGCATCAAGAAAGCTCAAGGATAAGCTGGCATCCTGTGGTATCGAGAATCTCAACCTCAAGAAGCAACTCGCTGCTGCTACTGGTGCTATGAAATAAAAGTTA
>JANSVA010000003.1:1388883-1403600 GCA_025504915.1 Erythroxylum reticulatum | reverse complement strand
TGGCATCCTGTGGTATCGAGAATCTCAACCTCAAGAAGCAACTCGCTGCTGCTACTGGTGCTATGAAATAAAAGTTAAAACTAGCAACGGAGTATATTTATTGGAAATCACAATTATCATTTATTTTAGTTATCCATCAATTCATTTTTGTTATATTTGAAATTTTCATATTCGTAATCCTAAAATTTTATTATAAATAATCAATAAAAACTAACTAAATATAATAAAAATTCTTTCAAAAAATAAATATAATAAAATTTAACTTTAATTATATTTTAATGTAATTAATCTTTTATTTGTGTTATATTTTTTGTGGTAAAAATATCTGATTTTTATGTTTAATTTCTTATAAACATTATGTAGTTAAGTATAAATTATTTGGACTTTAAAATTTAATATAATTATACATAAATAGAAAATTGACACAATATAACATGAAATGAAAAATATAATTTCTAAAACATAAGAGTAATACGTGAATTTTTAGAATTTTTTCCTTTTATTTTTTATTTTATATGTCCGAGTCAATAAATATGTTTTATTTTATATTTTATTATTAATTTAAAATTTTAATAGACATTATTTATTTTTAAAATTAAAGTTCAAATTTTATTTACAAATATTTCAAAATATATAAATTTATGATAAAATTTGTGTGTATATGGATGGAAGATAATAGCATAATATATTTAAAAAAGTGACTAATTTCTTATGTATTTGATGTATTTTACATACATAAACAATATTGATAATTTAAATTTTAAGTAAGTACATCAAAGTTCTTTTGATTAAATATATTTTTTACTTAATTTTAAAATTTAACATTTTTAAAAAATCAAAAATTTAAAATTATAATAATTTTAAATTACTCATAAACAATATTTTTAAAAAGTGAAATGATATATAAATTTTTTCCTCAACTTTTTCTACATCAAGAAAAAGCTTAAAAGTAATAATTGAAAATTCGAATTAATTTGACTTATTTAAATTTTAATTATAAAAATTATAAGTTAATTAATTTTTTATTTTTTAATTTAATTTATTTTAATAACTTTTACAATAAACAATCAATCATTTTATTAATTAATTAATAAATTTTCATAAATTACTAATTCTTTTAGTTTTATTTTTAATTTTTAATTTTTAATTTTTAATTTAATTTAATTTAATAACTCTTATTAATTAATTAATAAATAAAATTTTGTAAATTAATAGATTTTATAAACTAAAAAATAATTGTTTTTAATTAATAAAATTTTAAATTAAACTTCAAAATTTTCAACAAACACAAAAATTTATCATATTCTCAAAATTTAAATTTTAATTAATTTTATAATATTTAATATTAATTAAATCTTTTAAACTTTAAATTTATTTTTAAATTATTTCTTATTACTTAAAACTTAAAAGTGAAATATAGTCGGTCATGTCATGTGACCAAACAACCCCTTTTTACTTAAAAAAGGGGCGGTCTCGCCGCCAACTCTTTGCGGGTTCCTTCAGGCCAAGGACGGCGGGAAGTAAGCGTGGCACTTTTAAGGAGAAGAACAGGGTTTTATTGTTTGCTTCCGGAGAAACTACATTCTCAAGTTGAGACAAGGAGAAAAAAAATATGGCGATGCATGGTGGGAGCTTGAAGTCGACCTCCATTAACGGAGTGAAGATATACACAGTTTCCTCCCAGCACCGCTCTTTGGCCACGTGGCTTGCGCCCAAGAAACAGCGAGCTCTTCGCAAGGACAAAAGTAATGATTTGTCTTTGATTATTAGTTGTTGGGCATAAAAAAAGAGTTGTCTTTTGGCTAAACCCTAGCTTAAACCCTGGTTTAATTCTACTCATGTGAAAATTACCGTAATCCTTTAGCTATTTTGGTATTAAGTTTATGGACTTACTGAGTCCTAGCTATGAAGAATTTATGGAGAATATCTCTGCAAGTTTCTGCTTGATGGTTAAATTGGTTTTCTGGAGCTGTGCAGTATATTTCATTGAATTTTAAACTAAATAGGAACGGGAAAGTGGGGATTTAGTGTGACGAGGATGCTTGTCAAGTCTTAATGGTTTTTGGATTATGGGAAGTGATCATTCGTAAGTGAACTGTTTAATCATTTTAGTTATAGAGTTTTCTTGTGGACCTGAATTTTTGTTTGCAACCATAGTTGTTTACGCAAGTATGAATAAGGTTTTTGTACTATTTCTATTGTTGTTTTCATCACGCCCTGTTGTCATGATTAGGCTATCAGCAGAGGGTAGAGTTGATTCAGGATTTATGGTTTGAAACTGCTACGACTAAAATCAAAGCTACTCCTGATGGAGAGTATCTCATTGCATCAGGTGCTTTTCTGTTTACTTTATAATTTTTTGTTGTTGTTGTACCTTGTGGAAAGAAAATTAACAAATGCAGTATCTAAATTGATCGGAGTTGTGATTGTATTTGCACTCTGTACTATAATGCAGGAATATACCCACCTCAAATTAAAGTTTATGAGCTAAGAGAATTGTCGTTGAAGTTCGAAAGACACTTGGATTCTGAGATTATTGATTTTAAGGTATGCTCACGCAATAAAATTTATTAGTCATGGTTTCATGGTTTAATCCTTGATGTTATTCGTTATTTATGAACACTGACTTATAATAAAATAGAGGATCTACACACTGGTTACATGGAAGATTTCATGATTACTATGCAGAAGGTCTTAAGGAGAAGATAAAAGCGAGGAATTACTACAATGAAGTGATTTTAGCTTCTTAGTTTAGATTGAAGGGCTACCAAGTGTTCAGTTGCGATTTAAGTTATGATGCTATTTCTCTTCTACCTTTTTTGTTGGCTAGATCCTTGATGATGACTATTCAAAGCTTGCATTTTTATGTGCTGATCGGTCAGTTTGCCTACATGCAAAATACGGGAAGCACTACAGTTTGCGGATTCCAAGGTCTCTTCCTATCCACTTTATTTATGTCTTTGGCCATTTTTCAAGTTATGGTTTCTGTTTCATTCATTTCTTCAAGAGTGATTTGATTGTAAGCTTGACCTTCATTAATTCAATGAGATTATGGCTTAACTTGCTTGTTCGTGAGAAGAAATTCTGTTCTTAGACTATGGAAAAAAGAAATAAATTCGAGCTAGGAAACATGGTTCACTTATTTGATATTTATGGAACTAGTTTATATCTGTGTCGGATATTGTTACCTGTGATATGTGGTAAATAAATCTGTATTTGACCTAATCATAGTGAGTTATTGTACCAACTAGTATCCTGAGCCTTAATTTTTCAAGGATTTAACCAGTGAAGCTTTCTAAACTTGTTTTTGAAGGTGGTTAACTGGGTATGCATGTATGCATTAATAGAGAGATGTGTTACTGCTGAAGTAACTGAGGTTCGTTTGTCCTTTATTCAGTGCTAGTAAAAACAATGTAATACTTGTATTAGATGGCCGATTTTTAACCTTTTGTTTTTTTTCTCTTTGAATGCAATCTTGCTAACCATAACTTTCATATCTTGTCTTTGTTTGCGGTATTTCTGGTGCCTAAAAAAGCTGTAAGAAAAAGTCAAAAAATCTACATCTAACGTTCTTGTTTTCAAAAAAAGAAAAGAAAAAGAAGAAGAAACCTTTTGGTCAAGTGAGATGCTTATCTGGAATTTTGTGCTACTGCATAGGCATCCAATGGTGTGAGTTGTTGATAGTTGATATCTATGTTCAACTTACTTTTTCTCACTTTTTATACACAACTAATTGGTTCATTTTAAGGTAAGTTACTCTTAACACTTGTCTGTGGGTATTTGTCAGGATGGGTAGGGATATGGCATACGATTGCTGGTCTTGTGATTTGCTCTGTGCTGCATCATCTCCAGATTTGTATCGGATTAACTTAGAACAGGTATGTGACTCTTTATGAACTATTGTGGTGGCTTCAGTGAGGCTCTAATAGCTTTTGTGATGATTCTGTTATTACATATATGTTGCTTTGTGACAAAAACAAGGGTTGGAAGTAATGTCTGCTCCTAGCTGCATTTGCTATGTTCATATATCAAATGTGCCACATTTTAAGTGTTTAATGGGTGTCATGCAATTCTAGTTCTTTTTCTGACAAACATCTCCCTGGATCTTTATGTTACTGTGATTGAAAAAGATAACACGGTTTGAACCAAAGGCAACTTTGGTTGTAATCAACTCAAGTGGACCATAGACAAGCCTGAAATAGAATATAGATCTTGTCACTGTTTTGTTTGTCATAAAGCTTATGCAATCTTGGTTATGGTAACGACCTAGAAAGCGGACTCAGAATAGTTGACAGCATGAGTATGAAAGAGCCTTCACTCAGGGGATTACGTGTTTGATAAAGTCATTTGTAAATTCTGACGACGGTGTCCTCTTATTTGCATGTGGACAACTGTTTGCTGTATAGCCATTGAGGTTTTGCGTCTGCATTTATTGGGTTTACATTTGATTTCATGCCCCATCTATTAGTTTGACTTATTACTTCATTTATTGCATAAACATGTTTGTTATGTGGAGCTTAGTTCCCTGAAAATGATTAAAGTAGATATCTAGCGTAAGATGTGATATGCTTGTGAAATGTCCATATTAAATTCTCTTTATGTCGTGTGAAATTGCAATCGAGGAAGAATGTTACAGGATCTTTGTGTTTAGCATCTCGGAATGATTTTGTTCTTTTTTTTGTCAGGGAAGATTTCTCACCTCACTCAACACACAATCACCAGCCTTGAATGTAGTTTGCCAGAGGTCTGTGATTGATCTTACTTTTCCATATAATTAGATTTTGAAGTCATTATCCTTAGCTCTTGAGTTTTAATGAGTAATACACACTGTCATTCATTAAATTCTAGCAAGCTGCATGGACTGGTTGCTTGTGGTGGCGAGGATGGTTCTGTTGAATGTTTTGACATGAGAGTAAGATCGTCAGTCGGTAGAATCAATGCTGTTGCACCAGCTGGGGATATTGACCAAGTAATTATATTTTCTTTTAATCTATGTCTGGGAATCTAATCTATGGTTTTGTAATACATTTCTGTTATGTGTTTCCTGGATTTTGTAGGAGGTCACTGCATTGCAGTTTGATGATGAAGGGGGTTTCCTCATGGCTGTTGGAAGTAGTGCTGGAAATGTATGACACCATTATGACTCTGAAACTTCCTCAGAAATTATTAAGCATGGGTACTTTCTATGTATTATCGTTGATCTTTTTCTTTGAAAATGCAGGTGCTACTCTATGACTTGCGATCCTCACATCCCGTACGAGTTAAAGATCATATGTATGTTTTCATGTGTATACGAGTTTTTATCTTTATAGATATTGATTGATCCAACTTTTGTTGTTTTTTGACTTGTTGCTTCTTGAAAACATTGTTACCATTTTCTAGGTATGGCAGCCCAATATTGGACATTAAGTGGCATCGCACCCTTAATTCTGATCAGCAAAAGTTAATTACCACGGATAATCATGTTGTTAGAATATGGGATCCCGAGACGGTGAGCAATACTTTTCCCCTTTCCTTGTTTTTAAGACTTTAGAAAACTTTTTTTTTTTTTTTTGTGCGAATGGAATAACTATTTTCTAAAGTAATGCCCCTGCAAGCAAAATTGTAAAATGTCCAAAGTGATACTAGCTGAAGTTTCAGGTCCTTCAATTTGGCACAAAAAATAGTTGCACAATGTGATGCTTGTCACTTGTATCATTTCATAAACCGACAGTTTAAAAGTTATTTGTTTGCAAGTGTAATTCTTAAAAAAGTTTGCCTCAAGCACTGGTTTCCTTTTTTTAGACTCTTCATTCAATAAACAAACTATTATATTTTATTTGTTTGCTGTGGTCTTCATTTTTGTAGAGTTTTGAGGGGCTTTGTTCTCCCTCCTCTAGTGAAAATAGTTTATCAACTTATGCATAAAGTGTTTCCTTGTTTAAATTATTTTATGTCAGGTAGTTTATTGATATTAATTGTAGTTGCAGTATTATGGTGAGCAGTGCAGTCTCAATGACCTTTTAATATCTTTCTTCATCGCAGGGGGATGGGATGACTAGTATTGAACCCACAGCTGGAAAGATCAATGATATATGTGTGTTCAGTAACAGTGGACTGATGTTACTGGCTTTGGACTGCAGCCAGATACCGTCATACTTTGTACCTGATTTAGGGCCTGCTCCTAAATGGTGCTCAGTCTTTGAAAATTTGACGGTTAGTGCATATATGTCATAGGCATTATGTCCTTGGTTTGTTTCCCGAGATTGGTTTACATAAGAAAAGTGTTTTTTTCATTTTGACAGGAAGAAATGGAAGAGGGGGCTCAAACAACCATATATGATAATTACAAATTTTTGACAAAACAAGATCTTGAGAAGCTAAATTTGACAAATCTTATTGGAACCAATCTACTGCGGGCCTATATGCATGGTTTCTTCATTGATTATCGATTGTACAAGAAGGTTAGTGCATCTTAATTGTTTCAATGTGTAATGCTATCTGCTTTTGGAAATTGTTCAAGCCTTATTAAAGGTGCATGCTAGCGATCCTTTAGATAACATCTAAGACTCATTAACGGAATTATCTTGTGTTACACTTCACGTTCTTCTGTGCTGAGTAGTCCAGCATAATAGGAATTATGTTAGAAATCAGGTACTGTGCTTACTGTTAAGAAATGATTTTCACATGTTTTCTGTCTTATGGCACTCATGCAGGCAAAAGCTTTGGCAGATCCTTTTGCATATGAAACTTACTTAGAGAAGAGAAAACAAGAGAAACTACTAGCTGAACTTGGTCATAGAATAACGGTACATTACTCACTTTTGTTCAAGTGAGAGTGAATCTGCTTCATAAAGCTGTTCACTTGTCTTCTCTTTAATGAATGACTGCTCGAGATTTGGTCATCTCAATTCTAAGTTTAATATGTACGTACAATTTTCTTATTTCTACAGATCAAAAGAAGATTACCCAAGGTTAACCGAACTCTGGCAGAGAATATTCTTATAAAAGAAGAAGAAGAAGCTGAAAATGAAAAGAAAGATGCTGAGGAAAGTGAGAAAAAGAAAGCATCCAAGAAAAAGAAAGGACTCAGCAGTGACTTGCTTGAAGATGATAGATTTGCAGCTCTCTTCAGAGACGAGGTATTCATCTGTAGCTTTACTCTTCAATTGTCTATTATATGGTATTTGCAAGGCTTTACCCTCAGATTGAAGGCACGTGGTTCATGCATTAAATTCAAAATCTGCCAAAATGCAGAAAACAACGAACGGGATTAGTAGGCTTAGTATGTCAGATGATAGTTTTTTTGTGGTTATTTTTATACTGACATTTTACCTTTATGTTTCTTTTCTCTAGAACTATGAAATTGATGAGCTATCACAAGAATACAAGGCGTTACATCCTATGGCTTCTGAAAAGCGACCTTCTTTGGTGGAGGAACATTTTGATCCTGTGATGGAGGATGAAGATCAAAGTTTGAGTGATACTGATGCATCAAAAGCTTCTGAGTCATCAGAAGATGAGCCTGACAATAATAACAACAATAACATAAGAAAGAAATTACAAGCTCCAAAGTAAGATTATCAAAACATCTCATGTGGATCTAAATTCATGTGTGACTATGCACTGTTTCTTTGTCTCGATGCATCTTCTACTTTGTCTGGCACTACAGAGAGTAGTGTGAAATTATACAGATCCTATTTTGTTTTTTTGATCACCAACTGCCTAAATTTTGCAGATTATATGAAATCAAAGATGAGAGGCATGCAGAGGCATTCTGGAACCATGTATCACTTGCAAAGGAGGATGCTCTACCTATAGGGGAGAGAGTAGCGGCTCTTGGAGATGATAGGAGAACTGGTATCCCAAGTAATGTAAAGTTTGGACCAGGAGGGTCACGAGAGATTTCCTTCATTTCTAGGAAGTCAGCCAAGTACAAGGAGGATGAGGAGGACAAAGATATACGCCGTGAAAAGAGGAGGGGAGTTCAGTCATTAGGGCTCAAGTCACAGAGATCAGTGTTTAAAGGCCATGGAAAAGGCAACAGAGGAAGGGGCAGACGAGGCAGATGGTGAGTATGTACCACATACACAAAGTTGCATGTAATTATTCATTCTACGTAGCCATGACTATTCACTGGGGATGAGCTCATTTGTGCAAGCAACTAAATTTGATGTACTAGAGAAGGACCTGTTGTCATGAGTTGTTTGCTTCTCTCTCTACAAAGAGACATCCCCATTAGAATGAATAGCTGGTGAATTTTGGTCTTGCCTGATTATTTCATAGAGGAATTTCTACTTTTTGGGCGGACGATCTTTTTTGTATTGGATATTCTTTGGAGTATTTTGTCAAAGAACTGAAGAGTTGTAAGACTGATCATCAAGTGAATACACTAATTGATATTGGATTTTGGTGAGCATAACATGTAGTATTGTTAGTTAGAAAGTGCATTAACTGAGCCTATTGAAGATATCATCATCATCTTAGACTTGAAATAAAGGTGAATTGTGGCATGGCTTTCAAGTTGCTCCTCTGGGGGTCGACCTGGTTGTGTTTCAGGTGGCATTATTGGTTTTTGATTCACTAACTTGTGAACTAGGGGTGGCAAGGGAGTCTAGGCCTGACCAGCCAACAGGTAAAACCTGATTTGATCAGGTTTCAGATCGGTAGCTACTCAGGCCTGACTTGAGCTTAGCATTTTTGGTCCGAAGTTTGAATTGGTTTCACCAACCCAGGGTCCTGGATTGCCATCCATGTTATGGATATACTATCACCCAGGTTTTTGTTCTAGCCATCTCTGACACTGCCCATTTCCCATGGCCTTAATTCTGTCAAGGTTTCTGACATAAACATTTGAGTGCCAGCAGAGTTAGTTCTCGGTTAATACCAGAATGTAATAGTCAGACATGTTTGGTTTAATACAAGCAGGTATGCCAATGTAAATGTATTTGATGATCATTGGCATTAGATCTTCAGGTCTACTGAAAGTAGAGGATGTCCCTGAAGCTTGAATATCCTATCCCACCTTGGATTTATTCACCTTGTTCAGGTCTTAGCTTCTGTTGTTTCCTACCACGATCAAGTAGCAGCAACCCAAAGGAGAGAAGCTGATCAGAGTTGCATCCTTTCAAGTCAATTTCTGGTTAAAGAAAATTGCTAGAAATACATTCTCTCTCTTTTATCAAACACTTACGAATCTTCCTAATCATCATGCTCCTGAACAAAAATCCTTTATAACAACTGATATTGGTTTAGATATTATGCTAAGCAAGTACATTCTCTTGCAAAATCTTGTTTTCCCCCGAGGCTGGGAATCAGAAACGTTGGTTGCTTCCACGTCAGATAGCCAAGAACGTGCCCGTCACAAGCAACCCTTCTTAAGCCTCGAGCTTGCCATGCATAGAACACGCTCCTTACACATCCAAACTTGCTTCCAAGGTTAACGTCACTAAAACTTAATTAATTGCTTAAATTATATTAATAGTCTACTTGAACCGAGAGTTTTGGAGATTGATAATGAGTTTGCTTATTATATGTACTAAAAATTATTCTGAGATGCGGGCATGATTCGTTAGGTCAACAACTTCAAATGTATATTAGGGTTTTTTCCAATTCGTTTAGTTTATTTTTTAATTATATAATCAACTTGTATCTAATCGTTACATCAAATTAGAATTTCATGGTTTGGTCATATCCCAAATTATTCATTAAAATATAAATAAAATATGCCT
The DNA here is from genome assembly GCA_025504915.1 of Erythroxylum reticulatum. Taxonomy (NCBI): domain Eukaryota; kingdom Viridiplantae; phylum Streptophyta; class Magnoliopsida; order Malpighiales; family Erythroxylaceae; genus Erythroxylum; species Erythroxylum reticulatum. Next base: position 1,393,890 of record JANSVA010000003.1, on the reverse strand, counting down.
TCAAGATTTATTTATATTGTATGCAACTCTATATATATATTAGCCTTCAATTTTCTTACACTGAAGTATTATTATCAACAGCTCCTAAAACTAATCCACAATGCAAGTTGCTCTATCCCCTCCTTTGTTTCCGAGCTTTGGATGGCCCTTAGAGGACCCTATAAACCATGAACAAAGCTACAATATCTTCAGAGATTCTGAAACTCCTGAATCACTCCCTTACTTCCCTCCTTTATCTCATCAACCAGAACTCATCAAGCTTGATCCCTCTGCAACTTCCTTCAGTACTGGTGACCATGACATGGTTAAGAAGCTCAATCATAATGCCAGTGAACGTGACCGTCGCAAGAAAATTAATAGTTTGTATTCTTCCCTCCGCTCGTTGCTTCCTGCAGCAGATCAAAAGGTATCTGCTTTTGTCAAATCCTGTTCTGATAAGTTTAGGAGTCTAATGATTTTCGTCAAGAATATTGTTCTTTCTTGTTTGTGATGAACATTCTGCTGCAGAGAAAACTAAGCATACCAGCTACAATTTCCTGGGTGCTTAAGTACATACCAGAGCTCCGACAACAAGTAGAGAAGTTGGTTCAGAAGAAACAGGAGCTTCTGAAAAAGATATCTGGGGAAGATGATCATATAATCAATCAAGCAAACCAAGGAAGACTTACCCATCGGAACTCTTCGATCGTGGTATCGGTAAATCCACTTACAGATACAGAATTTGTGATCCAAATTTCCACATCAAAAACACATCAGACTCCATTCTCAGAAATCCTTCTCAGTTTAGAAGATGATGGACTTGTCCTCGAAAATTCTTCCTCCATTTCATCTGACGACATGGCTTTCCACAGTTTGCATCTTCAGGTTTGAACTTCCTAGCATGTTTATGTGGTGCATTTGCAAATATAAATATAAATATGGTTTCTTACTTGGCATTTCTTCTTCTTCCTGTAGGTGGAAGAAACAGTTAATCTTGACTGTATGGCTTTAAGACAGAAGCTTGTAATCTTGTACCAGAAGAGGGTTGCAATGGTTTCCTGAAATCTTGACTCTTGAGTTCTTGATATGTACTTAGAACCTGGAATCCTATGTTTTGCAATTGAGATCCTCCATATAAATATATCTAATGTTGTTAGATGCTGCAGTTTTTTTTGTAGCTTTTACAGTTGACACTCTACATTAGTAGCTTCTGCAATTAAACATGGCTTGGGTGCAACTATGAATCTCCATCCAAAACAACAAAAGAAGAGAATTTCAAGATAATAAATCACCATCTTGGTTCAGGCCACAGAGTATGTTAAGTTCATGGTGCTAAGATTATAAGGAATGTGTCAGACCATATTTATCTAATTTTTTTTAATTCTTTTTTTTTTTGGAAATACTCTAAATTTATATGTCTGAATATAGCTTGTGTTAGACTTGAGAAATCTTATTACTCCATTGTTAATATTATCTTATTTATTATCTATATCTAATTTTTACGCAGAAAGGCAAAAGAGGGTGTGTAAAATAGAAGGATAATGGAATAATTATCTGGGCTGAGACAGTAACATAAAGATATATATCATCTCAGTTGGTCTTCAATGGTCTGATCTGAAACATTGAACCAAACTGATGAAGGGCTTGTCTCTATACATCTTAGATCCAATATGCAATAATGGAGGTCATAAGCAGTACTTGTTACGGTTCAACATTCTTGCATTTCTCTCATATATTCACTGTTAAAATAACTGATAAGTTGAGAAATAAAATGATTTATATACGAAAAAGAATTCATAACCTATTGACTTAAAATTATGAGTTTCCTTATATATAAACTACTCATTTTAAAAAATAGAAATGATTATGGATTTTCACGTTTACAACTTTGTTTGATCTTATGTATGTGTTCATTGCATGTAAAGAGTGTCAACAAGTATGGCTGGTAGGCACCGAATTCAGTGCCTACCATGCCTTGTAAAGCAGTGCCTACCATGCCTTGTAAAGCCAAAGGCCTGCCAAAGTTGACAAAAAAAAAGAATATATGAAGAGAGCAAATAACAGCAAGCAGAAGAGAGAAGACAGACCATAGTCGTGAGGTGAGAGAAAAAAAGAAAAGAAAAGAGAAGTAAAAATATTTTGTATATTTTTTTATTTAAGTTTTTTTTGTAATTCTTTAGTTTTTTTAGTAATAAAATTTTTCTATCATTATCTGTAATTTTTACCTTAATTTTTGAGTTTTTCATATAAAATAGTTATGTTTATTACTATTCCTTTAGTTCTATTTAGCTGTGAACTTGCTCTAATCCGATCAATTTACACAAGTTGCATCAGAGCGAGGTGAGAAAATTATGAAGAATTTTTTGGTGTGATCCGTTCGGAATTTGGGTGAGCACAGTGAAAATTAGTGAATAGTAACCTTAAAAGGTGACAACTATTCATGCGCATTAAACTGTATAGTTATTGTCAATCAAGTATACAACACTATTCACGTGCACAATACTATTCATACATATGGAACTATTCACGTGTATGGTATTATTCATACGTACGGGTACAAATCTATTCATACGTACGAATACTATTTACGTGAAATAGTGGGAGCTAAATTCTGTTCCTGATAGAAGCAATGACAACAAAATTTGAGAATAAGAAGTTCAATGGGAGTAATTTCTTATTGTGGAAGTTGAAGATAAAGGCAATCTTGAGAAAAGAAAATTGTTTGACAGTCATTAGTGAACGACCAGCTGGAGTTACATATGAAAAATGGAGCGAGATATAGTTAATCTTCACCTAACTTTACCTGATGGAGTATTATCATGCATAGAGAAAAAGAAGACTGTGAAGGAAATATGAGATCACCTCACAAAATTGTACGAGGCCAAATCATTCCACTACAAAATTTTTCTGAAGAGGAAACTATATACTTTACGCATGGCGGAATCTACTTTAGTGACGGAGAACTTAAATACTTTAAATACTCTATTTTCCCAACTCATATCATTGGGGTACACAATAGAGATAAGTGAACGTGCAAAACTTCTACTCCAAAGTCTATCAGATTCATATGATCAACTCGTCATCAATTTAACAAACAACACAAACACATAAGTCTTCGACAATATAGCAATTGCTATTTTGGAAGAAGAGAGTCGGTGCAAAAGTAAGGAAGACAGACTGACAAATTTGTAATAAGTGGAGGCTTTGGAGGTGACGAGAGGAAGATCAATAGAACGTAGCCCCAGTGGGAGTCATAGTCATGGTAGATCAAAATCTAAGAGTAAAAGGAATTTCAAGTGCTACAATTGTGGCAAGAAAGGGCACTTGAAGAAGGATTGTTGGAATCTGAATAAGAAAAATTCTTTTCCTTAAGGAAATGCGGCAAATACTTCAGATGATAGAGGTGCAATGGTCTGTGAAGTAGCAACGACTATTGGAGGTAACAGAAGTTTTGTTGATGTATGGCTTCTCGATTCAACAGCTACTTTTCATATGACCTCTCGAAGAGAATGGCTCTATCAGTATGAATCTATCTCTGGGGGATCTGTGTATAGCTATAATGATCAAGCTTTGAAGATCGTTGATATAGGCACTATCGAGTTTAAAATATATGATGGGACAACTCGGACTATTGAAAAAGTGCGACATGTGGAGGGCCTAAAGAAGAATTTGTTGTTTGTAGGACAATTGGATGATCTCAGTTTCATATTTGAGATTCAAAAGAAGATCATGAAAGTGATTACAGGAGCGCTAGTATTTATGAAAGCAGAGAAGATTGTTACAAATCTGTACATTCTAAAGGGAGTAACTTTGCAAGAAGGAGAGACATATGTTGCGATGATTAGTCCAGATGACAAATCTGCAATGAAGTGGCATAAAAATCTTGGACATATGTCAGAACAAGGAATGAAGATGCTTGCAGAGAAGAATCTACTTCAAAGTCTTACAAAGGTATCACTACCTTTCTGTGAACATTGCATTATGAGCAAGCAAAATCGATTGAAGTTTAACACATCAAAGTTCAGAAGCAAAGAAATTCTAGAATTGATTCACTTTGATGTATGACAAGCACTAGTTATGTTCCTAGGAGGAGCAAATTTCTTTATATTATTCATTGATGATTATTCGAGGAGATGTTGGATGTTTCCTATTAAGTGGAAGGTAGATGTGTTTCCAACTTTCAAATTTTACAAAGCACGGGTGGAACTCGAATCTAGTAAGAAGATCAAGTGTTTGTGCTCAGATAATGGAGGTGAATATACTGGGAAAGAATTTGATGAATTCTGCAAGCAAGAAGACATCAAAAGGCAGTTCAAGATGGTATACACTCCTCAACAAAATGGAGTAGCAGAGCGGATGAATAGAACTCTGTTGGAAAGAACAAAAGTGATGTTGAGAACTGCAAGCTTAAATAAGAAATTATGGGCAGAAGCAGTCAATACCTCATGTTATGTGGTAAATCGAGCTCCGTCAACTATAATTGAGTTGGAGACACTGATAGAGATGTGGATTGGTAAACCAGTGGATTATTCCAACCTCCATATATTTGGAAGTCCGACCGATGTGATATTCAATGCCCAAAAAACTACAAAGTTGGATCTAAAATTTAGAAGATGCATTTTCTTAGGGTATGTTGAAGGTGTGAAGGGGTATCGTCTGTGGGATCCTACTACCCACAAGTTTGTTATCAGCCGAGATGTTATCTTTATGGAAGATAAGGATCAAGAGCAAGCAGAAAATGTTAGTACTGTACAAGAGAATCCAGAAACTACAACAGTACAAGTAGATAGGGAAGTTAATCAAAATGATTCTTCTGAAGCTGCAACAGAGCACGGGAAGCAAGAACCAGTTGAATATGGTGTTTTGTATACTCAGAGACCAACTCGCTTAAGAAGAGCATCGACCTTGCACTTAGATTATATTATGGAGAGCAATATTACATATTATCTTTTAACTGAGATGCATCTGAACTATCCATTGCTTCTTGAAGAGTCGATGGCTCTCGATCCTCAGTTAAAAGATAATATG
>JANSVA010000003.1:1357884-1388783 GCA_025504915.1 Erythroxylum reticulatum | reverse complement strand
GAGCCATCGACTCTTCAAGAAGCAATGGATAGTTCAGATGCATCTCAGTGGATGACAACAACACGGGAAGAAATTGAAGCTCTACATAAAAATAAGACATGAGAGTTGGTCTCACTACCATAAGGAAGAAAGCCTATTGGCAATAAATAGGTTTACAAGATCAAGCGGAGTGGTGACAATCAAGTAGAGCGATATCATGTTAGATTGGTAGTAAAAGGATATGCTCAGAAAGAAGGTATTGATTTTAACAAAATATTTTCTCTTGTGGTTCGACCCATTACAGTTCGAGTAGTTCTGGCAATGTGTGCTATATTTGACTTGCATCTTGAGCAGTTAGATGTAAAAACTAAATTTCTTTACGGAGATCTTGAAGAAGAAATTTATATGCTCCAGCCAGAAGGTTTTGAAGAAAAAGAAAAAGAAAACTTGGTTTGCAGGTTGAACAAATCTCTATATGGTTTAAAGCAAGTGCCGAGGTGATGGTATAAGAGATTTGATTCCTTCGTCATGAGCTTTGGATACAACATACTAAATATAAACCCTTGTGCATATTTCAAGAGGTTTGAAAAAGATGATTTTATAGTCTTATTGTCGTATGTAGACGGCATGTTGGTAATAGACCCCAATAATAATCATATTAAAGAATTAAAGGCACAATTAGCTAGGGAATTTGAAATGAAAGACTTGAGACCAGTAAATAAGATTCTAGAGATGCAAATTCACTGAGACATAAATAATAGGAAGATTTGGCTTTTTTAGAAGAATTATTTGAAGAAGATCTTGCGGCGATTCAACATTCAATATTATAAGTCAATTTATACCCTCTTTCAGTTATTTTCAAGTTATCCTCAAGTATGAGTCCTAGCAATAAAAAAGAGAGGATGAAAATGTTTTAAGTATCGTATGCATCAGCAGTGAGAACCTAATGTTTGCTATGATTTGTACAAGACCAGACATTGCACATACAGTGGGAGTAGTGAGTAGATATACGACTATTCCTGATCGAGAGCATTGGAATACTGTTAAGAGGATTCTCAGATATATTAAAGGAGCCTCAGATATTGCATTATGTTATGAAAGATCAGATTTTACTGTCAAAGGATATGTTGATGCTGATTATATAGGTGATCTTGATAAAAGTAAATCCACTACAAGATATGTGTTTACACTAGCTAAAGGAGCTATGAGCTCAGTCAGTTGTGGCTATGTCAACAACAGAAGCAAAATACGTAGCAACTACAAAAGATAGTAAAGAGGCAGTGTAGTTAAAGATGTTGTTGGAAGAACTTGGAAATAAACAAGAGAATATTACTCTGTGTTGTGACAGTTAGAGTGTTTTACATCTTGCAAAGAATCCGACATTTCATTCAAAGACAATACACATTTGAGTTTAGTATCACTTCGTTCGTGAGAAAGTAGAAAAAAACAGTGGACATGTAGAAAATTCATACAATGGATAATCTGGCAAATTTTATGACAATAGTAATCAATAGTGACAAGTTTATGTGGTGTTGATTTTCGTGTGGCCTGACAGAGACATAAGTAACATGAAACAGCAAGGTAGCAAGAATAATGTGAAGATCTGATTGACTCTCAACCAAATCTTTAACTGGGAGAATTGTCAACAATTATGGCTGGTGGGTACTGAATTTGGTGCCTACCATGCCTAGTAAAGCCAAAGGCCTACCAAAATTGACAAAAGAAAAAGGGTAGCTGGCTATTTGGCTAGCTATCCCACATATCTCCCGCATATAAATAGGCAAGAGATAAAGAGAACAAATAATAGCAAGCAGAAGAGAGAAGAGAGACAAGAGATGAAAGAGAAAGAGAGACAAAAATAGCATGTCTATTTTTGGGTCTATTTTTTTTGTAATTTTCCAGTTTTCTCACTAGTAAAATTTTTTATCCTTGCCAAGAGTTTTTATCCTAATTTGGCAGTTTTTCATATAAAATTTGTGTGTTTATTATTATCCTTTCAGTCCTATTTAACTGCAAACTTGTTCTAATCTAGTCTATTTACACAACAAAGAGGAATATGAATTGAACCAAAACTCATCGCCAGACGCAGATGTTAACTTCTTCCAACTTTTTCATAATTGCCAAATTTCTACACCTGTAACGAGACACCTACAATGTTTCTAGTGGACATGCACAAGCACACATGGTGTTCCCGTTTCTTTTGCACGACAAAGTTGGCTATTTGTCCAAAATTAGTAGGATTCAACTTCTTAGGACTTCCATTCTTTTGGTTCCACATTCCCTACCCTCATCTCTACGCATGGAATGTTCCCTATAATTTATACACTCACACAATGTCTCCTTGTTCTTGGAAAAAGGAAAAAAGATTCTAACTTGAACACTATCTTGGAGAAGATAGTAAAGAATGTTTAATATAATTTAAGGTTTATTATAAAAAATTTTAACGGTTAGACGCATTGGGATCCTGTTTTTTCATTTCAATTTTCATATTCTAAAAATTATTACTTACCCTTATGATATTATTTATTGTCATATAAACCCTTTCCATATTTTGTTAAACTTAATTTATTTTATTCAAATTAATGTAATATTAAAAATTTTAAGTTTTAAAATGGCGTAATTTTAAAGTTATAAATAGACAAAAAGACTAATAGAATCCGAAAGAGAATTTGTGTGATAATTAAATAATATTACATTAATAAATAACAATTTTCAAAGTATTATATTTATAATTGAAATAAAAAAAGCCAAACCCGAAAAGGGTTAATAAAATGGTGACTTTTTTAAATTTGTTTTTTCAACATTTTTCTCAGTCAACTCATTTATGTAACCCTATATTTAGATTTGTTCTACTAATCAATTTTGTAAAAAATTGTGTTTAATTGGCTCAAGATGCAGTCTCTTCGATTATTCTTTCCTAACACAAAACAGTGACAAATTATTTATAGGTCATGTATATATGCTTAAGTAACCATCAATGCATCGCTTTATGACTAAGCTCATAACATGCATATATGCTTAAGTAACCATCAATGCAACGCTTTATGACTAAGCTCATAACATGCATATATGCTTAAGTAACCATCAATGCATCGCTTTATGACTAAGCTCATAACATGCATATATGCTTAAGTAACCATCAATGCATCACTTTCTGACTAAGCTCATAACAACTAAAGAACGTGAAGTATCCAAATGATCAAGTATCGTTAAGTGCATGCACATGTGTGTGTCACATGGTGTGCCTTGCAATCCAATTATACAAATCATATTGTACACGTTGTTTTTGTGATTTTAGAACCTTCTTAACCTAGCGGCCTTTTAGGTGACAAAAGTGACACCTAAACCTAAAATAGTGGGACTCGGCAACACCACTAGAAGAAAAGAAAAAAAAGTATTTAAGAGAAAATGTAAAAAATATATGAGAAGTGAAAGTTTTATAAGTTTATAGAAAATATTAATTTTTAATTTTTAATTAACTATTTCCAGCTTGTAATTCTCTTAAATTCAAACTAAAATTATTGATAGATTAACTTGATGCTTTGCTTAATAGATTATGAAAGCCACATAAATTGTTTATAGCCTTAATGGCATGCAATGACTAATTAGCTAAGAATCCATGGAGATAGCTTAAGGTTGTTCTAAAGGAACTCATAACTTATCTCTATTTGGTTAGGCTTATACTAGTAGAGATTTTTTTCTTGTAGATCTTTTCAGAGAAAAACTTTTTTAAGATGTCAGTTGACTGTTTGACTGTCATTTAAAAAAAAGCTTTTTAAAAAGAGTTTCATATAATAGATTGTTTGACAACATAAAAATAAAAGACACTTTTAATTTTAACTGTATTTTATTTTGTAATTAAAATTATTTATGCATATAAATATTATTTAAAATATATTAAACAATATGCAAAGCATAATATATTAATTATTATATATTTTTAAATCATATGAAACATAAATAAAAATATATCTAATTAAATCTTTTATATGGATTATAAAATAAGTAAAACTAATATTAAAATATATAAAAAGCCAAATAATATTATATAAATCCCAAAATAAACGTGAAGATGAGTTTGTGAAAAATGTGAAAATTATGTGTAAAACATAAGGACAAAATGAACTAAAAATAAGCTTATTAATTAATATGAAAAATCTACTTAAAAGTACTTTTTTTTTAAAAGATTCAAATTTGAGCTTCTTAAAAAGCTATATTTTGACTTCCAAAAAAATTATATATATTAAAAAAGTACTTTTTATTTTACAGCTAACCACTCATTTAAAAAAAAAAAAATTTGTGACGAAGAAAAGTGCTTGTTAACCTTTCAAAAATCCATTCAAAGAGACACTTAGGCTAGAAAATGTAAAGGATGAGTGGTGATTAATGATAATTCTGTGAGGAAAACAAAAAGCTAGTAACCTAGTAATCATCCATCTCCTTCAAACCATTTTCAGAAAGTTAAAACCAGGTTGATATAAAGATATATCAATAGTCATAAACCTTTCTTTATTAAATGGATTGTAATACATGTCCTAGGATTAACCATTGGCTATAAATAAAAAAAAATCAATCACGTCCTAGGAAGATTCCTAAATTTCTTTGATAGATGAAAGGTTGGATGAATTGAGACATATGAAGTGAGACAACATCCTAACTACCACTGGACCAACGAATTCTTCACAAGTTTCTTTTATACACTTCACTCATTCCTTAAACGTACCCCTTAAAGTGCCTCTACTAGTCCTTTTACGTCTCAACACTTTCTCACCATCTTCTTCTGTTGTTTTACTCTCTAATATTGCTACGAACTCGCACCAACCCTAATTCCCTATATATACATGCCTATAAAAGTGTGATCAAGCTCAAGTTCAATGCATGGATGTCACTGACAAGGTTTTTGTGAGTGAGAACTTACAATGAACAACAACTGGATTATGTTCAGATTAAGGTTGAAGAGTTTTCCATTGAGATCCTTCATGGTCATGGTCGTAGTCACAGTCTTTCTTCTGGTTCTGCCTTTGGTTTCGCCGTCCCCGTTACCGTCCCCTCCATTGGCGTTGCTTTTTCTTCCGGTGTTGATCATGAGCCTTCTCGTTTTCTCGGCTTTGACTACGTCTAATTTGCCTGACATAGCATCCACCTCTCGTTGATTGAAAATAAGCTATCCCTTGTACAAAAATCAGATATGATCAAGTCTGGATGAGAAAAAAAGCATCAGAATTTCTTGAAGAGTTTCGTAGTTATGTATATATAACTATATGTATACGTGGTTCATTAATTTTGTTTTCTACTGAAGATACTAATTACACTATGATATAGCTTCTTTAGATGTTACTGAAGTGTTGATTAGAAACAGTGATTTCCTGTTTTTCCTCTGATGATCATATATCCTAACAATTTTAAACTGCATAAAAGTGACAAGGTTTTAAGAGGGCATTTTTAATACGAGTTATCACATATGCCTTGAATGTTAATAAAAAGCCAAAGCACAAAAGTAGGGATAACAATGGGTCGGCTTATGAGTCAGTCTTATTAATTTTTTTAAAAAATTAAAAATATAAAACAACTTCTTTTTTTAATTGAGTCCGAATTTGAGTTGCCTGGACTCAGGTCTATCCGAGGCCTAATTTTTCTAAATAAAATGATATCATTTTTAAGCAAAATTGGATTTTAAACCAATCTAGACCTAATTTAACCTATGAATTTATCCATTGAAAATACTTAAATTTAGAGTCATGGGTCAGTCTATTACCATCTTTAACAAATATTAGACAGGATATGAAAAAGGTGCCGGTCTCATATTATTCGAAGAAATTTCCAAATTACAAGCAAATTAATGTTAGCATTGAAGGGTAACAAGTGCTAGACTCATGATCTAATTTTAAAGGATATTTTAAATAGAAATTCACATTGACATTAGATATTTTAACCTATACTCTTACAAGTAACCCTAAATTTTAATATAATTTTTTTTGCTAAGAGTTATATATAGTATTGTTGTGGTTATACTTTTTCTTGTATATACTTTTTCATAGTAAAAAAATAATTTCTTTCTTTGATCGTAGATGTAGATCTCATATTGACCGGATAACATAAATTTTATGACTTTTTGTTTTGTCATTTTCTTCTTGTATTATTTTCATTTACGTAATAATTAATATCAAAACAGTTGTTTCGGTAACAAAAGTATTATTAAAGAATGATGAGTGAAAACTAAACTTAAACTTTATTAATACGAGAATGAGTGGAGTACTAGATAGGAAAACAAATCTTCTACTTCGATTAACTAGTTTCTACCTTATTTTATTAAATCTCATCCACACATTTATGTAGAGTCCATATAAATATGTAAATAAAATTAAGTGATATAAGGTTGAAACATCCTTATTAGATACATGGTTGAGACAAGTAGAACCTGAAGCAGGAACATATGATGATGCCAATTCATTTAAAAACTTTCTCTCGTGAAGTGCACATCAGAGTAGGAGACGACTATGCATTGTACCAGCATGTCCATTCTATGATTTCGTCCACAAATATTTATCATGTGTTTGTCTACACTTGAAATTAACAATACTAGAGGTTCAATTCAACTTCTCTCATATGAACCAGTTATGCTGTAGCTCTTCTCTGATTTGAAGACTGGTTCAGAGTCTTTTTCTTCATTGTCTTCAATTCAACCAAACCTTTTGATTGCTTCAGTTGAAACATCCACATCTTTACACCATCTCCCATATGTAATGGTACCTTTCATTATTTTGTCATTTACTGGAAAATGAAGGTGATTAGTTTGGTTGACTGGGTTTGCCTTCAATTGATCTACTTTTTCTTTCCTAAGCAGTAGATAATATTAGGGTTAATGACTCATTCTGTTGTAAACATATTCTAATTATTATTTTTAAATATATAATGACTAAAATTTATTATCCGTGACAAACAAATCTAGTGATAAATCAAGAGATAATACAAATTTAAATTATAGATTATTTGTTGATGCGAGTTAAATCAAGAAATGTGTTACAATTCTAATCCCGAATTATCTATTGTCTTAATCACTAGGGTCAGTTTTATCATTAATTCTTGTTTCATTCTCTTTGGACTAAGGCACTCTTAATGTCCATGAAGTCAAAACTTGTGTGAGAAGGTCTACAGGACACATTCTGACTAAGGATTTTTCATAGACATATGTTGTTTGCTTTCTTTGAAGTCCCTTTCAGTTTAGACGTGTTGGAAAAATATTTGAAGTTAGCTACCTACCTTAGAACATCATTAGGTGCATGTATTGAATCGTACCTTTCTGTTTTAACTTTCAGTGTCCAATTTATTACAACTACTTGCACATCATCCATTGAATAATATCGCATGTAAGAAATTCTGTACAATGTACCCAAAAAAAGACAAGTTAGATTTTTAGTACAACCACGTATATGTATCTATATAAATCTTCTTCTGAACCCACAAATCTTCCTTAAAAAGATGGATAATTGAGTCTAGGGACCAAGAGGAACATGCTTGTGTATAACATTATTTGTCTTGTATCGAGATGGCTGCATCTGCACGACAAAGCAAATCCCCCAACACTCGGCTTCGAGAAAAGCTTAGACATCATATTCCATGTCGCATAGTATCATGTAGAGAAACAATGAACCGTCCAAGCAGTCATCCATCAGTAATTAATCACATGTGCTTCTGCAGTTTCTTGGAGTTCCATACAACTTTAGGAAAAAAAGACATACAACTTTCAATATCTTTTTTTTTTTAAATCTGAAGTGGATTCAATCTAACTAATTGCATTTTATATTAAAATTATGGGTAAAAGATATAGAGTTTTCTATAGTTTTAAAAATTTTATAAAGATTACTTAACACATATGATATGAAAATCACACTTTTGAATTAATCAAATATTTTTTACGTAACAATTTAATCTAATTCTTAAATTTGAACTAAATTAATTAAATTTAACTTAAATTAATAATTTGCTATGATTATTTACTATATGTTAGTAACATTTAAGTTATTTTACAGTTATTTTTAATTGAAGTTTAACATAATAGATTTTTATAAAAATTGAAAATTTTAAAGATTAGGTTTTTCTAAAGCTTCTTAAATCATAGAAAATGATTATCTGTTTTATCTTAAATTTATTTATAGAGATGTGCACTTATCTTTTACTTAATCCACTTCTTAATTTTAGTTACCTAATTTTGACAGAGTACTTACAAAGATTACTTTTCGAATGTGTATTAAATAATTGACAAAATACAACTAATAATTTCTAAATCACATGTTTAAGAAAGATTATTTGAAGGATTAAGGATTTAAGCTAAATAACATGATTCGTACCAACTGATATTAACAAAGTCAACATGTATCCACTTCCAATCTATAGAAGCCGATGGAAAAGCTTAATTGTATTCATAGATGATTACACTATTTATAATACAGCTTAGAGAGAGTTAAACTTTGAGCTATTCTTAATTAAGAAGATAAGTACAACAACTACATAATATAAACTATCTAGAGCTATTCTTAAGGAGATTGGTACAATATCTTTGGTTAATGATTATATGTATCCTTTACATGCCCCCGCAACACGGACGACCAAAGTGTGAGTCCGATCTTGGACACTATTGTATTAAAATGAGGCCGAGACAAGCACTTGATTAAGCATCCGCAAGTTGGTCACCAATAGGGACATGAGCGACACGAAGAGACCCATGTTGAACCTATTCATGGACAAAGTGGAAAGCAAGAGCGAGATGCTTCATACAAGAGTGAAAAACAAGATTTGCACTAAGATGGGTAGCTCCTAGATTGTCTCAGTAGATGACTAGAGTATGAGAGAGCATGACACCCATATCACCAAGCAAATTACAGAGCCATAGTAATTTAGCCGTTGTGGAAGCTACTGCTTTGTACTCAGCTTTCGTGGATGATTGAGCTAAGAATCTTTGCTTCTTCGAGCTCATGTTATCGATGTGCGACCAAGGAACATAACTTGACCTATTGTGGAGGTGTAATCATTCTTGTTACCTGCCCAATCTGCATTCGAGAAGGCATGAAGTGTGAGCGGGGAGTGATGAACGATGGTAATATCTTTGTCCGAAGTCCCAGGTAATAACGGAATAGACGCTTTAGAGCAATCCAATTGGGAGGGGGTTCCCGGTTTATGCATGAATTGAGAGAACTTATTCATCGTAAGCGCAATGTTAGGCTGAGTGAGAGTCAAGTATTAGAGATTGCCTACAGCTGCTTGGTAATTTGTAGGATTGTTAGTGGGATCACCAGACCAATTGGAGAGTGAAGCATTGATAATCATGGGCGTGGGAGATGGTTTAACATGTTGCATGTGGGTACGCTCCAGCAGGTCAATGGTGTAGTTTTTTTGGCAGAGAAATAACCTCTGTGCATTTGGAATGACTTCCATAGCTAAAAAATATGACAAGTTGCCAAGATCTTTTAAAGCAAATCGTGTGGCAATAGTAGCAATAAACTTGTCAAGAGCACTAGAATCAGGACTTGTAACAACAATATCATCAACATAGACAATAAGAAAAATGGGTGAGGAGTGATGTCGATGATTAAAGAGCGAAACATCAACGATTGATCTAGTGAAGCTGAACCCAGTAAAGAACGTAACAAGTTTCGTATACCAGGCCCGAGGAGCCTGTTTAAGCCCATACATAGCCTTTTCATGTTTACCCACATAGGTCGGGAACACTACGTCTAGAAAACCTGGTGGTTAAGCCATGAACACTTCATCATGTAAGGTGTCATTGAGAAAAGCATTGTTGATGTCAAGTTGGCGAAGATGCCACCCATTGGTCACGACAAGATTTAAAAGAGTTCGAATGGTAGTGAGTTTGACCACAAGCTGAAGGTGTCCTGATAATCGATCCTGGGATGTTGTTGAAAACCTTTGGTAACTAAACGAGCCCAATAACACTCAACACTCCCATTTGGGTTATATTTGATCTAAAAAACCCACTTGCATTTAACAATATTGTGACCTGAATCAGGAGCTAGGAACTAAATCCCATGTGCCAAGTATTGTTAAAGCTTGTATTTCATCAATCATTGCTTGCCTCCATAAAGGATCTTTTAGTGCTTCGATAATACTAGCGGGTTCAGTAGGCTTAGATTGAGTGGTTGTGGGATTGATATATCTGGAATATTATTTTTGGAGTGAGTAATGATAGCATGAGAGCGAGGGGGCTGCACTGTAGGCTAGGGAAGAGGATCAGTGGGAGTAGGTGAGGGAAGGGAAGGTAGGTCAGCTATAGGGGATTGAGAGTAGGGAGGAGGGGAGGAACTAGAAGTTGATGGCATGAGAGAATATGATTTGGCATTACCCATTGGTTCAAGAGATGAAGAAAAGGAAGGTGGAATGATGAGAAGAGAGATGGGACACCAACTATCCGGGTTCGGGTAGGTTGAGGTTGGTGGAATGGAGGTGAGAGAAGCGGATGGAAATGGAGTTTCCACAATCCGAACATGAAGGGAAGTGTAGATTTTATTAGTGGTGGGATCAAGACAATAATAAGCACTTTGAGTGGCTAAGTAACCTACAAATATACATGGAAGAGAACGAGAGTCGAGTTTGTGTTTGGCATAGGGGCAAAGCCATGGGTAGCAAAGATAACCAAAACCCCAAAGCTTGAGGTAATTGGGAGGAGTGCCAAATAGGCAATGAAAAGGTGATTTATGGGAAAGAGTTGGAGTAGGAAGACAATTGATTAAATATGTTGCAGTGGAGAAGGTGAGAGTCCAAAAATGAAGGGGAAGTTGAGCATGTAATAGAAGAGAGAGGCTTGTTTTCACGATATGATGATGTCAAAGTTCAGTATAGCCATTATGTTCAAGAGTATGGGGTGGGGAAGTGAGTTGAGAAACACCATCAATAATGAGGTATGTAGAGGGGGCTTAATATTCTCATCCATTATCAGAATATATGGTTTTAATAGATTTTTCAAAGAATTTTTCAACTAACGCTTTGAGCCTCAGGAAGACTTCTTTAGTGTCAGACTTTTTTTTTAGAGAATAGAACCAAATATACTTAGTATAATGATCCAAAAAAATATCATAATAGTTGAAGCCATCAAAAAAATAAATGGGAGATGTCCATAAGTCAGTGTAAAGAAGTTCAAGAGGGGATTGAGAAACTAAAGTATTATGATGAAAAGGGAGCTTATGGCTTTTATTACATTGACATGCATTGCAATTGAAAGAGAAATCATTAGTAAATGAAGTTTAAAGGAAGAAACAATAGTTTTAAGAATAGGTAATGACGGATGCCCAAGATGATGATGTCAGTTAAGAGCAGAGGCTTTAACAATTGAGAAAGCGACAATAGAAGATGATGACCATCCATAGATCACATTCCTAGTTGGTATCCTAAGAAGATGTGCCCCCCATAAGACGATCATTCACAAGAAAAGAATCAGATGAGAATTCTATAAGAAGATTATTTTCTTTACAAAATTGAGAGATAGAAATAAGATTACGTTGCATGGTGGGTGCATATAAGACATTAGAAAGAGAAAAAGATTTGGAGGAAGTAGGAAAAAGAGTGGAACCAGTGTGAGTAATAGGGAGACTAGAGCCATCACCAATTACGATTTCTTCGGTGCCATCATAGGGTTGGTGTAGAGAGGTATTAGAAAGATCCTGGGTGACATGGTGAGAAGCACCAGAGTCGAGAAGCCATGGAGACGAGGTGGCTTAAGCAAAAGTGGTGGCGACATGAGCTTGGGGTGGGTTGGACTTGTAGGTGGGAGGTGGGGGTGGACGAATGGAGGGATATTTTTCTAAAAAGATAGGGCATTTTTGGAGATAGTGGCCTTTGATGTGACACCATTGGCACTTACCAAGAAAAGGGCGAGAACTAGTGAAGGATGATTGAGGGTGGTGAATGGGTGGGGTGGTGAGGAGTTGGCATAAGACGATCGATGGAAGTGGTGATAGTGGTTGGGATAGGTAGAAGGAGCATGTACTGTGGCAGGGAAGGAACCAAACAATGGTCGAGATTTTAGGGTAAAATCATGATCAATTAATTTTTTGTGATGTTCAACAAATAAGATCAGTGAATCATGAGCATTCACAACGTTAATGACTCATTAATAAGAGGAGTCTAAACTTTCAAACACTTTGTCAACGATATCTTCGGGATTAATCAGATTGCCAAGAAGAGCAAGTTGATCAGTACCTGCTTTAATAGCATGCATAAATTATGTGATGGTTTTAGGGCCCTTTGTGATATCTTTGAGATAGACTTTGAGTGACTTGATGTGACCACAAGAAGAGCTAGCAAAGATATGGGCAAGGGTGTCCCAAAGGTCCTTTGTGATAGTAGCAAGTGAGACAAGAGGAACGATGGTTTGGTCCAGTGTTCCAATAAGAGTTCCAAAAAGAACACGATCTTGCTGAATCTATGTATGGTATGCTGGGTTGGAGGTGGAGACATTATCTTAGACAATAGTACACTACAAGAAATCTGTGGTTTACTGACAAAAAAAGTTGACGGTAAACGGAAGAATTCCATCGGTAATAATAATTACCAACAGAATAAAACGACGGACAAAGGTGTCGTTAATGCGGCCGTAAATAATTTTAACGACAAACTTTTATGTGTCCTTTCGTCGGTAAAATATACCGATGAGCAGACGTAATCGTCGGTAAATTGTACTGACGGCTGGTCTTTCTCGGTAAATCTTAGTTAAGATAATCGCAAAGGTTTCAATATTACCAACGGAAGAAGAAGAACTGTTGGTAAATATCAAACAATTTACCGACGGTTTAAGGTATTTCGTCGGTAAATATAATGCTTTTTTTTACGGTCTTATATATTCTATCGGTAATTAAAAGTAAGAAATTTTAAAAAAAAATCCCAACATTAAATTTTATTTCATGATCTTATAATAAATGCATAATTTCAACCGTTATGAATTATCTGTGCATAATAAATTTATTTGTTTATATATTTAATTTGTTTAAACAGAAAGTTGATTGATAATATAAAGTTAAATTTATCTTAATTGATAATAAAAACATTACAGTGTACATAATAAGTCTTTATAATTGAAAGCAAATGACTACAACAATCCTAATTTTCTGGTGACTGCGGGTGCTCTGAGGTGCTACCCATCTCCTTCATCTCCTCCATCTCCTCTCTCAACTGAGTCATTTGCTCCATTAATGTCTACACTGTGGTCCGAAGCTCAGTAACTTCATTGGTTTGCGTTGGTCCAGTAGACATTATTGTACTGTATATGGAGGATTGCAAATAACATGTGTCCACAAATGAACCTAGCTCGAATATCATTTCACGACGGTCCCTACCACCTACAATATTAAGATACATCTGAGTCTCATCAGCAGGTTGTTCCTCCTGAGATTGTCACTGATCGGTTTGTTATATTTGGTCCTATTAAGAAGAAATGTTTACATTAGTAAGAGATTATTATTAAGAAATAATAATAATGCATTAATTTCACATACATCGGCTGTTGACGAATGTCACACCGTCATGTTTCTTTGTGTGAGTGTACAAAAGCAACTAAATAGGTGCAGGCCTCATGTTCATAGACTTTTCATACATATTTAACCTAAATTGTTAGATGTGAACTACATTTTATAAAAATTTTAGCAGAGTTTTCTCTATTTTTATGATATTTTCCCCTGTTGAACAAATAAAATCACGCAACACGGTCATATATGGCACCAAGCATTTATACCATTATCATTATCTATAATACAGCAAAGTAAAACATTCACAATATAAGTGTCAAGTTTAGATATTTATAAGTCTTTGTACATGCTCGTAGCGGGTTATTGAACCTCCCGTATGTACGGGAAGACTCTCTTCTCCCGGGTCTCCACGTCTGTTGATGGAGTTACGCCCTGAGATGGACATTGCCTCAAGTGATGTCCAATACTCTTGCCAACGACTCCATATTTGCTCCGAAATATAAGGCGGTTGTACATTAGTCTTGTGTATCGCATCAATAAAGTCGCGATAACGTGTATGAGCTCGCCTTTCTTATACTTTATGTATGATGGCATCAAAACCAGAATACTAGAAAAATTCTTTCTAAAATAAGAGGCAAAAAATTTAAACTACTATAATGTAATAATATTTATCTAATTAGTGTATATACATCAATATAAAAAGAAAAATAAATCTTTATTGTACCTCAAACTCCTGAAAGTAAAATCCCTTTGTAACCTAAGAGATATTCTTCCATACATAACCCTTAGGATCAATCCTTTCCTTAACCTCCAAGGTAATACGCTCTTAGGACTTAATCACTCTTATACAATCCATATCACACTAGTCTTACCCCTAAATCATTACAAATTTGTTTAACCCCTTAGTTATATGCATGTAAACCACATATATCCTTTTACATCCATGTTTTAACCCTTTTCTCATTCAACTTTTATTTATCGTCTCAAGACTAATTACCTTCTGCTACTGCATACATTACATTTTAAAAATTGACTCCCATCTATATGTATCATCTCTGAACTTAGAACTTATTTCTAACTATCCTTATGCATTTACACAATGCAAAACTATTATCAAATTTTAAAGAACTATTAGGTGCACTTCAAAATGGGCCAAATCAAACCAAACAATTAAGGACACCTATTAGGAAGAATTAACCAACTTCGTCTTCTAACTAAAACAATCACAACAAAGAAGAGACATTTAAACAAGCACCTAATATGCATCAAACAACCTTTGCTACATCACAACAAAATTTCAAAACTCAACCTTCTAACACTAACATTTCAACCTTAATTCTGCTTACCCATTCACAAATTACTCAAACATACCAAACAATTCAAATAAACAAACAAAATTACTTCACATAAAACCTAAACCATTTGCAATATACCTCACAAAAATGCATTGGCCGTGGGAGAAGAGATCGAGCTTCCGACACCGACCACAACACTGACGACAGACCAAAAAGCAGCAGGAGTGGTCGCCAAAGGAGAGGAGATGACGCGGAAGGGAGGAGAAGAAAATCGATCCAGAACATCAAACGACGTCGTTTTGTTTTGGTTAAAAGAAAGATGCAAAGGCCCCCAAACGACGTCGTTTTGTTTAAATTAATAACGTTCAATTGCAAGGAGACGACGACTTACTGGTTTATTTGTTTAAGTTAATAGCGTTCAATTGCAAGGAGATGACGACTTATTGGTTTAAAATTTACCGACGAAATTTTACGCCACTAATATTCCGTCGGTATTGTCAAATCTTCATTTCTCTGCCAGCTTTTTCCGCTTTGTTTGCCGACGATAATTGGTCCGTCGCTAATCGAAAAATTTTCGGACAACTTTTTTGACGGGTGTAAAATTTTTGTTAGTAATTAGCAACAACTTTTTTACCTTCGGTAACTTTATGTCGCTAATTTATAATTTTCTTGTAGTGATAAAAGATGGTGCAGAAGAGGAAACATTTAAAAACTTAAACAGACCATAGCCAACTAGGGTGGTCTCAATTTGAAGTTTTCATGAGAGATAATTATTTGAGGAGAGCTTGATAATATTGGGAAGAGATAATCTAGAGTTATTCTTAAGGAGATTGGTACAATAACTTTATTTAATGATTATCTATATACACAATCAACCATATTTTCAGTCCACCCTGTAGGGGAAAGATGCAGAGTATCAGTGTAGAAACACGTCATGCATCAACTCGAAGTACGTAGCAGTGACTATGGGTCCTATCTAGACAGTGCCGGAGTTGATAAAATAACTAATAATTTATGCAACTTTTGGGATCGAAAGCAACGGTAAACAACCCGTAAGGTACTGGTGATCATGTGGGGTTTACATTCTGAGATAGGTCGTCTACATTTGAATAGAAGATGTAGGCTTTTTCTAAATATAATGTTACTTCTTTTAAAAAGTATAATAGAAGATATAAGATTTCACTTTAAAAGAATTTTAGAATTCTTTTTTATGATTTTAAACTTTTCATAAAATTCAATTATGAAATTTTCATTAAAAGAGTTAATTATGATTAAACGCACACAATTAGCAAGAGCAAACATGAAGTTATAAGAAATTGTCCAAATGACTCGTTCGTCTTCCTTATAAGAGAGAATGACAACGAGTATTGAACAAAAATTATTTAATAAAAGATAAAATAGTTTTAGTTAAATTTTAGAGAAATTATGAATTAAGTAATTTGAGATAGGTCTAAATTAACCATGTTAGCAAAGGCTCACGTGTCCCTCATTGTCAAGTATAATGGAAATTTCACATAAAGATTTTTTAAAAAATAAAAATATAAATATTTTTTTGATAATTTAAAGTTTAAAGAATAAAAAACTTAAACTATGTATGACAAATGCTGCCTCTTTAACTACAAACATATCTTTAAAAATATATTAAAAATTTGAATTATTTTAATAAATTTTGTTAATAAAAAATCTGATGTGATCAATTATAAACATTTTATCATATACAGATAGATTCTGTTACAATTATTTTATGCGTATTTAAGAAAATTTCCCCTAAACATTATTGTGTTCATTGCAAGTCTTTTCTTCTACTAAAAGTGAGAGATGGATATCATGAAGTTCACTGAATCCACCTCTTTATGTATATGCATTGCAGCATCAAGTTGACGAGTACCAGAAAGAATGGTATTTTGTGGCCCTACAAATTCTTTATGAGGACACCAAATGCTTGCCCTCTGATATTTATTCTCACCCCTTCGATGGTCTAGCTAGCCATAGCCTTTTCCTTTCTCCAATGGTGTTGCAACCAAATGGAGAATAATAACATGCATTGCATAATGAACATGAGGTACTCTTGATTATGTTTTTGTTTGTATTGTGTATGTACATTGATCTTCAGATGAAGTGACTCGTTCTCATTTAATGGCTTCAAAAGTTTGAAGCTTTTTAGGGTTAGGACGACAATGACATTCTTGTGTCGTAAAGGGCATGAACCAAGAAACAAGAACCAAGAACACTCCTTGTTCTTGAAGCTCTAAAAAAGCAGGATAACAAGAAATAAAGAAAAAGGAAGTTTTTTTTAAGGGATCAAGAATCGCTTTTAGTTTAAACAAACTAAAGACTAAGTTTTGAAGGGAAATTATGTTTACAAAGAATCAGATATTTTTTTAAAGAGAAATGAAGTCCTATGATTTAAAGAGAAATGAAGAATCAGATATTTCAGTTGTTAACCATAATTAAGCATCCTAATTAGAGACAAACTTAAGAGCTAAGCCTAACTAATTAGTTCACTACTTCTAACAAATTAGCAGTACACCAACATAATGAGCTTCTAGATGGAATTGAACGTGAAAAAGGCTAAATTCAAATGCATCTTCTTGGATTTTAATAATTATTCTTATGTATATATCACTATTACTATTTTCGATATTTAATTATTATAGCTAGTTAGTTGAATAAGGTAATCCAAGTGGGGTATGTTACTAACAACCATGACTAGAAACGTCCCCCTAGACAATTATAGGACCACAAGAATTGTCTGTCACTCTTTATCTTTTCTTTTTAAACACCGTCTTCTTTAATCGTTTCTTCAGAGTCTCAATTCGGTAACAAGAACACCTCTCTTTCTGCATCTCTCTCTCTCTCTCTCTCTCCGCTTGTGCATGCACAAATTTTATTCCAACCCTTTTGCTCTGATGATCAAAAGATCGATATATCATCTGATCATGCTCTGGGGAAGAAGTTTTGATGTTGATCAAGTACTTTAGATCGGTGTCACTCATGGTTATGGTTTTAGTTGCTATTCTCGTGCTTCTTCTCCCCTTAGTCTTGCCTCCGCTGCCACCGCCGCCGTTAGTCCTCCTCTTTGTCCCGGTTCTGATGATGAGCTCGCTTGCTTTTCTGGCGTTTTCTCCGTCTAAGGTGCCTGATATAGCTTCTACAAGTTGTATTTAAACTTGGCCATTTTTTCTGTGTTTAGTGTGTGTGTTTCTGTGTATCTATGTATTAAGAAGTCACGCGCCTTCATATTTATTGAAGTTTGGTTCCCATGAAAGCTACCAGTATGTCCTCTTCGTCGTTTGAATGCTTTTCTTTTTATACATGTATTCGTAGATATGTATGATCTACAACATAAACCCTAGATCACTTGTTCGATATTCCGACGCTCAAGTTAGTAACAGAAGACATTTGCAGCCTCAAGTTAATTAGTAATGAATCAAGAGTGTAAAAGCTTTAATGAGAATGTCAAATTCGCGTTAGTTGGTGAGCAGTCACTCGAACTAAGGAAAAGATCTGGTGAAGTATCCTTAACCAATGTCAGAATCATTGTCCTGAAATGTATAGCTTTGCCACATCAGGTAGGGTTCATGGTCTCACCAACCAAAGTGATTGAACGATGATGTTTCTAAAACAGATGAGTGAACTTGTAAGGATGAGTCTGTCTTTAACTGGTTCATATGTTCAGTGTAAAAAGTTTCAAAGGAAATGAGTGTATCCCATTTTTTAATTTGGATTGGATTGGATTGGATTGAAAAAGTTTTAAATTGATAATTGTGAATGATAGAAGACTAATTGTGAAAAATGCAATTGTAATTAGATAATAGTCTTTAATTATTTATAATTCTTTATTTAAGATGGCCTTATTTTGGTTATAAATAAACAATAGTTTCAAACACAAAATTAAAAAAAATATTAACTTCACATGTAAGTTTTTTAAACTATATTAATTATAAACACTATTAAAATTAATAATTGCTATAATTGTAATTATTTATAATCATGGGTAGCAAGAATTCTAAAACTATGTAAATAAGAGGTAAAGAATAACCTAGAAATTAATACTTAAAATAGAACTAGATTATAAAATAAAATGCTTATTCAACAACATCTCGGGAAAAACTTTCCGGGGCAACAATCTAATAAAAATTTCGTTAAATCGTAAAAAATGAGGAAGTTTAGTAGTATAAAATCTTGCCTAATTAATAAAAAGACTGTTTTTCTTTTGAGAATTTTTTATATTTTATTGTTAATAGATACAAGCCGTTGAGAACTATCCAAACAAACCCAAGATTAGTTTGGAATCTGTTACTCAAAGCCTTCAAATCTTAAGGTAAACATAGAAAGAACAAATATCATAGATTTGCTTGTCCCACAAAGTGGGAGCAGTCAAAAGATGTCTCTGATGAAACCATGAATTTGCCCTGCTAAGCTGGGAATGACCAGACATGAATTCTCATATCCCCCTTTTTTATTCTTAAAAATTCAAAAATTAAAAAAAAAATCTCATACTTCCCTTTTGTCTTTGACTTTTATATGCAATTTTCATTTAGGAAATTCAAAATTTAGTTATCTATTTTAATATTCATTCCTAGACTATTATACCAAACAAAAAGTAGTTTTCGTTGACAATTTAATTGTACTAGACCAGAATTTTGTTTTTGGACACAAAGAAAAAAAAAAAAACAAAAGGCTACATGCCGACAAAACTCCATTCATATCATCGAGGATACAAGAAACGTAATTCGAAGGTAAAGATTGAAGACAAAAAGCTCCGATACCCAAAAAAACCTTGCAAAGAAATTAATAAAAAATACAACTAAAAGAATTTATAAGCTTAGCACATACGAATTTCGTAAAGAAAATGTCAGTTAATAAGATATAATTCAACCTCAAAAGCGAATTTTCAGCATTCCATTCCCGTTCATAATATTATAAGAACACTCCATTCTGACAGAGTTAGTGACAACGGTGGAAAGTGAGAGTAGAGAGAGAGGTTCATTGTACCTGTACCAAAGTCAGTCATAGCTATCAAATTGCTTGACTTGGGTCGGTTCAAGAATCAATTTCATAAAGACAAAAGTCATGCAATCATGTAGGCACTAATATTAAGTTTTTACAAATATTTTTATATCTAAAGTAGTTTCGCATGAATTCTAGATTGTTCTAATTTTTAGAATAATTCAAATTGAAATTAATGTCAAAAGAGATTATTGCGTGTCGTATTCAAACTTAGATTAATGTTGAAAGAGACTATAGCTTAGAGATACATTAATACGTGATATTACACGTTTCTTATTGATATGAATCTACATACTCATCACGAAGTTAACGGAGTTAGTAGGTGGATTATTTGAGGGGTTGCTTGTTAGTTCTTGTGGCTCCGGAGAAATAAAAGTCTATTTGAAATAAATTTCTCCCGGCCAGTAGCCAGTAAGGCTATAGTCTTGGATTATGTGACTCGGATTATACACACAAGAGCATTTACTTCTCAAGCAGCCAATGGTATTGCCATCAGTACTTTCAGATACATAGGATGGGTCAAACCGAATGAGGGATGGATCCGGTTGAACACGGATGAGGTAAAGCGAAAGCTACCTGGGCTTACTTCTGTTAGTGGTTTACTTTGGGACAGTTCTAGAGCGTGGTTAGGAGGTTTCGTCCATCTTATTGGACTCAGCACACCATTGAATGTTGAGTTATAGGGGGTATATTCGGGTTTGACCATAGCTTGGGATATAGGCTATCAGAGATTAAAACTTGAAGTAGACTCTTTGGAAGTCATCAATATTCTCTCCTCGTCGAGTTCAAGAGTCCCTTATAATACTTCTCTGGCACAGACAATCAAAACCCCTGTTAACCAAATCCTGGACGGTCTAACTTCGACATATTCTTCATGAAAGTAATCGGTGCACTAACTGGCTAGCTGTTCATGTGGAGTCTTTTGGTTTAGGTGTTACTTATTTACAGTCCCCTCCTTCAAGATGTCTTTGTATCTTCTTAGAGGATATATGTGAGGTTTTAATCCCAAGAGATATTGTTTAGGCTGTCTTTTGCCCCATTATATATTTAAAAAAAAGGTATGCTCTCCGTATCTTTATTTTATTTTATTTTTTATATTTTGGTAACTATTACTAATCTTTTATGGTATTATTTTATTTTGTATCTTTGTATTCAAATGGATGTAATATTAAAATTTTAAATTTTAATACAACATTGTTTTTAAAATTATAAATAGATTAAATAAAAATGTAATATAAAAAAATTACATGATAATTAAATAATATTAAGAGAATTTAAATAATAGTTTTAAAACATAAAAGATTATATTTAATTAACCCATTATTTTTCAGAAAAGCATAATTGCAACATGAGAGAAATCTAAAACTAATCTAAGGGAGAAATTATAATCGATTGTGCCTTACGATTTACTTTATAATTGGTTTTGACGAACAAAAGAAATGTAACAGAGTTTTTCTAATCATCATTAACTACAAGTAGATTTTCCATTAAACAACACTAATTAATAATTTAAGTCACACCCCTTTCTCTCTTTGGTCTAGCTTAGGTTGCATTTATTTTTTTATGTTATCAAAATTCACAAAAATTTGCATTCATCTAATTTTTCCAAGCTATAGTACAGTCTTGGTATGTATAAAGTTGACCATGAATTAAATTAAATTAAAATTTATTGAACTTATATCAAATTTAGAGTATAAAGATATATATAATTTTGTAAATGAAATTCAAGCCCTAAAAAATCCTACTTATTATCATCTTTAATCATGAGCAAAGGGCTTTTCACATTGGATAGACCTTAAGCCGCAAGGATTTTGTACAAAAGACAATGTTGGGTGCTTCCTCGAAAGTTCATTGGAAACGACCAGTTGTAGTCCCTATAGTACCAATATCCGTCCTGTCAGCGAAATGAAATCCAATTGTCGAAAAAGGAAAGCGACCTCTCTTCATTTTCAAAATAAGCATTTAACTTTATTCATATTTTAAATTTACAGATTGTTGTCTCAAGTACGACAATATTACGATTGTAGTCTACACCGTTATTTGTAATTATGCAAATATAATGTGACCCACAAATTGCAATTTTAAGCCTTAACTTCAACATAATGGAAAGTGCAAATGATTCCAAAACCACCACCCACTTAAAGATTATAGTAAGGGTAAAAAATTAACTAGTCAAATATTCTATGTTATATAATTGTAGGTTACATGAATGAGGACACTATCGTGTGGATTCCTTCTTCAACCCATAATTTGAAATACTCCTCTTCACAAATTCTCTTCCACTTTATCTAAACATAAACACATCCCCCTCAAGTTCATCACCATCCCCACCAAATATTCCGACCTATAGTTTCTTGACCTTCTGCAACTACTTCAATGTCCGTCCACTGCTCATGATCATCGTGATCATGGTCAAAAGGTTGCCTGTTTATGGATGATGTGACATATTTTTTATTTGTTTAGATGAGAACTGGATGTTGAACTTATTTAGCCTGAGATCAGTCGTGGTGATGCTTCTTTTGACGGCGTTGCTGCTGGTGTTGCCTCCTGTATTGCCACCGTTATCGCCGCCGCCTCTTTTGATGCTGTTTATACCTGTTTTTATCATGACCCTTCTCGTTTTCTTGGCTTTTTCTCCTTCATATGAGCCTCCCAATGTTGCTTCTGTTTGATGGAGTTAGCATCATGCAACAGAAAGCTTAGTCTTTCATCAAGAACATTTTATGTTGTGTGATAAAAATCAACTGGTCTTCATGAACTGTAAGTGAAGTTCATCGAATTTTGTTGCAAGAAAATCGAGATTACCACTTTGAAATCTCTTCATCACTTTTATTGATTCTTTGCTTACAGAAATATTCTCTCTGTAATTTCATTCATTCCTGTTGTTCTTTTCCTTAGCTAGCTAGATAAAGGAAGACGATGAACTTATCTCATACGTAACACGAAAAATACCTCAATCTTGCACTTTTGATGGTGATGATCGAATATACCAACTGCATGCAGATTTTAAAGGGTAACCGTTAAAAACAGACTAGAATCTTATTTTCTTGTTCTTATCTATTTCCTCGTTGCCCGCTTAGTTAAATCTGTAAATTAAGCTTAGGGGATAACCTTTTTAATGGTGTAATTAGGAACTTTGAGACAATTAAGAAAAACTTGGAAATGCTTTTATTATTAATACAAGGTATATGTTACTTTTATTTTCTACATGTTAAATGTAACTAATTTATATTTCAAATGCCTGAGGCATGTATATCTAGGAATAGGTGGTGAATCAATCTCTAAGTCTCCAAGAATAAAAATGACATTTTTTTGTAAATTAAAAAGGATGAAGACTTCATTAAACTTTAATTAATTCTAGTGAAAACACAAGGTTAGACACAAGTTCAATATTGAAACCAAAACATGTTATAAAATCAATTTGATTACCACCGAAATGATCTTCCCTTTCGATGAATTCTCTTATTCAATGTTTTAGTTTGAAAGTCGCTTGATTAGATGTTGGACATGCATCTTATTTGTTTTTGAAAAGGCCACTTTACTTGTTCTCACATTTTTCATCTTGACCTATTTATAAGGATTGAAAGTGCATCTTAGTATTAATTTATGATTTTACAATCAAATATATTTGTAAAATTAAATACAATTCATATCAAGTAGCAATTTTTAATTAGATATAACAATTTTTTAATTCTACACTAATGCAAAGTTCATTACCTAAGCTAACAAAGGAAACAAATCGGAGTAACTTGTATGGAAAGGCACAAGAATGTATTAAACTAAGTTTGGTAAATTGATTGCTTGCAATAATAAAGATGGGACTAAGGGATCTAGAAATTATGAAAGCTTGCTTTTTTTGTCATTATTAATACAAAAGTTATGGATTCTTTGCATGTAGTCTTGAGTAAAGAGTCCAATATTTCTTATCTAAAACCCACTCCTTGTGTTCGATTTTCTAAAATAAAAGCTGATGACCGCCATCCCTTGTTCAGGAAGAAGCTCCATTCCAACTAAACACTCCATGACTAGTCCATGTGTGTGCCATTCCTCCATATTGATCATTCCATGTGTATGCTTACAAGTGTTCTAAATTTGTACTTACTCAGAAAAAAAATTGTTCTATATATAAGCAACCTTATAAGTTCCATATTCATTCGATGGTTGCTCTCACTAGTTAATTACTTGCTTTTTTTATAAATAGATCCTCGATCAAATGTTAAAGCTACTAAAAACAGGTTAATTAAGTTTCCAGAGGATTTATTTATAAATACAAATAAAATATTTACGATACTCAACTCAATTAAAATTTAAGATATGATAAACAGCCACTAAATTATACCTTTTATTTGATGCCATAGCCTTGTTATATGGTGTAAACTAGATTAGGAAAGTAACCAACATTAAATACAGCTGGTACATGATAAGGTTGATATATTTTGTTTCCTGAAAGTTGTATTATTTAATTAATTATTCATGCATTTTATAAAGAAATTTGGATTACAACTAACTTCCAATGACAAGGTTACTCGTCAAAAGAAGCAGGAAGAGAGTGGTTCAAAGGGTGCAATGAATTTAGAAGGAAGTGCTGGAGATTGAAGGAAAAAAAAAAACCTACTACGTGTTCTTGTGCTCTGATCTCTAATCGAAATGGAAGTCTATATAAAAGAAAGACTACAATTGAAATTGAAACAGCAGTAGAAAAAGTGGCTAAAAGATAGAATCCAATGCCTGTGGGAACTATCTATCTATAAAGTTATGTTCGTTTTTCTATAGGGAGAAATTACAAAACGTTAAAGCTTGATTGACAGTGACTAATCTTAAGCCAACTGATTACGATTTTGTGTTTTGAAATTCAATGATGCTCCCTTTAATTTCTTGCCTTAGACTTCAAATTTCAATGAAGAAGAAACAATTAAAACTATGAGAATATAATAAGAAGAAAGGAGAGAAAGTCATGGAAGTGATAAAAGTGAGGAAAGCTAAACAAGGATCAAAGGCTTTGAAAAGTAGAGGGTATATCTTTGAAAAACCCTTTTCTTTTAATAATTGAAATTTTTTATTATGATTTGTAAAAATATATAAAATAATACAATTAAAGGGAAAAAGGGATTTTTTTTTTTTTTGGCTCTCTATATGTTACCTAAAAAGGTGTATATTTGAGTAAAGTTTCAACTCGAAGATTTTTATATTTCTTAAAAGTTATATATGATCTACACATAATCCAAAAGGCTAATTAAGTCCTGTGGGAATGATTACCAGCCGATATGCACGACAAGTCACGAACACCGAAGGAGCATGCATCTCTCAATTTCTCAACCAAAACATTGCTTTTTTCTTGCATCATACAATTATGAAGCATGAACTAATCCTACCTTTTTTTGGTTGGATTTATATGAGCTGTTCATTTTTGAACCTTTTTAAATCTTTGTTGTTGTATTATTAGTATATAAACCAAAAATCTCAGAGTGAATGAATCTTTATAATCATATCATTGACCCCAAATTGAACGTTCGTGGCATTATGACACTGACCCTTTAGAATGTTGCTACGTGTTATTCATTTACTAGTAGTTCAATATAAACCAAAATGGAATGGAATCGGTACTTGCTTTAGTAATCACCACATGTATATATTTTTTGTAATTCCATGTTTTTTGGAACTCAAAATAGATTATAGTGATAATTAGAAGAGAATTTGGGAACATGAGAAGGACAATAAGTGACAAAGTCATAATTCATTCCTTGTGGACATTTGATTGATATGTAATGTTAACATTAAAAAATCTATGCGAATATTTACATAATAATAGTAGATATAGGAAATTAGTTTGAGTTGAATTTAACTTAATTTTATGTAATTTGAATTTAAAATGTTAAGTATTATTTAATTATGTTCGAACTTATGATTAATAATTTTTTTGATTTAATTAATTATGATAAATTAGCCAAATTTGAATCGAAAATTTTATAATTGTAAGCTTGATTTGTCTTATTGTTAACTTTGAAACTTTATTTTTGTGTATATGATAATGATAATACGTTGTAGATCCAGTGAATAATGCTAAAGACGAAAAACTTCTCCCAAATACTAATTTCAATACAGAACTTACGAATGCAATTACTTGTTTTTGGTTGCTTTAATAGACTTTTGCTCTTGCAAACAATAAAGATATGCGTCATTCCCTTGCAAAGTAAGTGTTCCTACTGTTACGTAATTGCATAGATGTGACAATACAAAGCTGTTTCCTTTATATTTTTATACCAAATCAAAGTTGACTGAAAGCGACCCATTAAGGGAAAGATCATTCCCCCTAATCTCAAATCTTACATTAGTCATTAAAATTAGAGAAAGAAGAGATAATAATAATGTTCACCTTTTTTATAGTGAGTGAGGGGGAAAGGTGCATTGCATTCTTGAGGAACATGTCAATCTCAAACTTATTTGAATCATTGTCAATATCAATCCTAAGCAATCACCTTCAAGATTCACTCATGTTTTGACATGTTGGGTTTGACCCACACAAATATACCTGACCTGAGATATATTTTGTTTTTTTGGTGTGTGGCCATGGTTTATCGGGAGCTAATTTATTAATTATTATTGTTTGTCTTGTGGGAACCATATTCCTTCCATCCTTTTAAGACTCTTTTGTTTCTTCTTTTCCTTTCCAGAATTTTGCAAGATCAAGCTTTTTATTTTTTATTTTTCTCTTTTCTTCATGTTTTGTCAGCACCTACTTTACTAAGAATCACTATAAGTGGATCCACCATGATATGCTATTATGCTAACACTTCATAGTTCTGTCCACCTTTGTTTTTTAGCATACAGCAACTGAAATAATTGAGGAACTTGAAAGATGGTAATATTTAGGTGGTATTTCTGATAAAAACAAGGATGAAGTTGTGTGCTCTGTGACTAAATTAAGTATAAGAAGCTCAAGTTGATGTATAAAAAAAATGGAATTTAATTTTATGGCCTTAAAATAAAATAAAATTTGTTTTTATCGATGTTATATTTTGATATTAATGAATATTTTACTCAATTTTATTGTGAAATTCTAGTTAAATTTGGCACTTTAATTCATATACTTTATAGTATGTAGAAGAATTTGCATAAAGTAACGAAATTTAAAGCTAAGTACTAATGGAAACAAGGTCTAGTTAACTATTACCTTTATCTTTGGGCACTGGGATATGGGAATTGTTTGTTCTCAACGAGACAAGTCATAGTTAGAGTACAATAATGCATATCCAATGATTGCATACGACTTCTCTTAAAATGTGAAGAGGGTATGTTTATATTTTTCACATGTCAGTATTCTCAGGATTGTGTAGAGAGGAATCGCTTGGTCTTATGCAATTCCTTCAATTTGAATTGTTTAAAATATTATAAATGTATATATATTATTAAAATTTTATAAATCCAATACTAAAATTGTCACATTAAATTATAATTATGTTCGTTCTAAATTTAAACTCGTAATTTGTTTATATATAATTTTTAAATTATAATTTTTAAAAATATGTCGAGTCTTTCTTGAAACTTATTATACTTAAACGAAATCAAAAACTTGAAACTCATTTTTGAAATGAGGAACATTTTTATTTTAAATCAAATTAGCTAGGATTGTTTATACTAAATTTTTAGACTTCACTGAGGAACTCAAATTTTCCACAACAATTGTGATGATTTCATTGAAAGGCACTCCAACATTAGTGTAGAAAAGGGCACGTAGTACAACTTGGGCCAAAAATTTCAAATTTTAACAAATAAGCCAATTATATTTTTGAGAACACTCAATCCTCATAATGTTATTATCTTCAATTGATAAATAACTCGAATCTTATCTCATAAACTCTAATTTCAAAACACCGTACTATCAAGCATTCTACATTAGATAAGTATGAGTACATTCAGTTGTTTATAATAGTATGCAAATTTGTCCTCTCAAGCTAACTTTTGAGAGCGAGTTAGGTTTTTCAACATGATATTGTCTCAATGGGTTAAGCCGGTGCCTAGATCTATCCCTTTGTCCAATATATCTAACAAATGTCCAGTTCTACTATGGGCTAAAAGGGTGTGTCAAGAATCTCACATCGGACAAGTGTAAGTGTATTTAGCCATTTATAATAGTATGCAAACTTCCCTTCTCAAACTATTTTTTAGGAGTGAGTTAGGTCTTTTAACACATCCCGATTTTATTTTGTATAACAATCGATCTCATACCAAGTCTTTCTATTTTATGTTATAATTTTATGATAAACTACGAATTTAATTTTATTTGATTGCTAACAACTGCCTACCGAATTTTATGAAAGAGTATCTGTCACTGAGCTATCACCAAGCTTTTTGTTTCAGGAAATAAAAATTCACAAATCTCTTTTACCTGGTTGTAGAATTAAATATTGTAGAGAACTAATCATATGATTAAGTTCATTTTGTACGTTTATATATTCATATGTACCTTAATACCTATTGTTCTACTACCAATAATGGACGTATTTCTCTTACTAATCCTTTAACTTAAGAACCAAATCACTTGTTCCCAGTACTCGGTTCCTACTCTATTCTATGAAAATTTATCCATTCTGATTTGTTAGAACAGGAGGAAAAGGGTTGTGGGGACAAAAGATCTCATCACTTCAACTTGCAGAAAGCAATTCCCAGAAGAAAGTCAAAGATAACATGTTTACCTAATATTATTCTAGTCTACCTAGAAAGTGTAAATATTGGGCATGCGAAACTTACATGTGACAAAAATAAAAATTACTGACTTACACATGTGTAATGTCATTGATCAAATATACACATATTGGTAGTTTAGCACAAGGTAATACTTGATAGTAAAATTTCTAGTTATGGAAAATTAGAAAAAAGGGCAACTTATTAAAATTTTAATATTTACTTAATTTTATAATATTATTTTAAATTTTAAAAAATGTAGATAAAATACTTCAATTTTTAAAGTTTTAAAAGCGTCGCCATGGCAATAAATTATGTCATATTAATAAATTAGATGTTAGTCACGCGAACTAATGAATTTGTTGACATAGTAATATATGTCAGCAATTAATTGTAGAATTAACGACAAATTATCTTTAAAAAAATTAAAAGTTGGATAATTTTCTTATCATTTTTTAAAAATTGGTTAGTAATATAAAGATAAATAAAGTTTCAATATTTTTCTACAACTTATCCTAGAAAATATCATCTTAAAGACAGCATCAAAATGTTTAACTTAGCACTCTATTTTAATTCAATATTATAAATTTTAATGTTAATTGACAAAGTTTAATATATTCTTTACACAATTTTGGATAATCACAATCTCAAGAACATATAGTGAAACCCCAAACCGATACATTGAACATATAAGCCACTAATATAGCATGTGGAATTTAACTAAGAATCTTTATTCACTATACATCTTTTGGCCCTAAAATAAGTTTAACAACCGCTAGTCATTTTTATAAGCTCCCAAAACATAGAGGTTACATGAATTAAGACATGTCTAATCCAGAAATGGGGTCCGATAATGATCTTTCTATAGCTACTTGTACCGAAATTCTTCACTCTTTTCACCACTATAATATAATTTATATGATGCCTGTTCTTAAACTGTAGAATCCAACAACCCTGTCACTACAATACATCTCCTTCATTTCTTATCCTGAAGCTGGTGCACTTGGCAGGACTTTGCAGTTTCAGGGTGAGCTTAAGTTTTAAAGTTTCTGTCAGAATAAGTTTGATGTTGGAACACCGTAACACGAGAGTTGTCATGTTCATGATCATGGTTACTTTGTGTCTTCTTGTGTTGCCACTAGCTTTACCTCCTTTTCCTCCTCCTCCATTGATTCTTCTCCTCGTGCCAGTCGTAATTATGTTTGTACTAGTCTTGTTAGCCTTTAACAAGCCAGATCTGCCAAATTTTATTCCTCTAACGAATGAAAATTAGATGTCTATTGATTACCAACTTGTAGAAATCCAACTTGTAATTTCTACAAGTTTTATTGTTCCGTGCTTTCACAGCTTGATATGAAGTTGTTTGTCAGTGCCCTAAAAGTAGAACCTCTTTAACATGTATGAAGCTTTCGTGGTGACTGGCAAGTCATGTACTGAAGGGTGTGTAGAGTATAATGGTTAATGATAGTTGAAAATATATGATCAGTGTTCCAAATTTTGGAGTGTATCAGGTCCGTTACTTTCATTTATCGTAATTATGTTTGTATCCTCTGTAATTATCTTAATTAATATGTCAAAATCGAACCGTAACTACAATCTGCAACTTATCAGAAATACATATGTGGGAGAACTTTGGCCCTACATACGTGTTCTTCTTACTATGTTATGTAGATTCAGGAGGCCTTGGAGGAGCTTATCACTTTGTGTTTTTATTGTAATAGTTACTTTCTATCTTAATTTGGCTGTTAAGCTGTGTCTACAGAGCATGAGATTAACTACTCTAATGAAAAACAAAAGAAGAAGAATGTGAGGAAGTCCCTTCATTGCATTTCAATATTTTGATGAATCAAAAGGTATGGATTCTCAAGACACAATAATATATGTTTAATTTCTTAATAATTTATAGGGTGATTCGTGAAAAAAAATTAAATTATTGCTGAGTAATAAATGTGTATGTAGAATATTTTTCTTAGTGTAACCCATCAATTAAAGATTTAATTTAGTGTTAAGCTTTCTTTATATTATTTTATAGTAAAATTTAAATTATATTATTGTTCTTTCATAATCAACAATTTTTCACTTTTATTTTTTTCTTTTTTCATTATAAGTAGCATTTTTAATTGTTGTTTTTTATATTTGAAAGTTTATAATAATATATTTTCTCCTTTTGAGCTTCATTAAGTAAATGAAATTTTTGAATTATTTCTTGATATGATACTAGAGTTTTGCATTTTCTGAAGATTTTGATTTCAAGTTGGGCTATGCTTGTGATGAATTTTTATTTATGTTTTCATACTTCATATAAGGCAATGAACGATTTTTTAATCAAAATAGTTGAGATCGAATATATTGAAAATGTAGTTATTAAATAAGATTCATTTAGAAGATAATATTAAGAGCTGGAGGAACAAATAATACAAATTATATGCAACAACAACAATACTCAAAGAGAGTCTTG
>JANSVA010000003.1:1334778-1357784 GCA_025504915.1 Erythroxylum reticulatum | reverse complement strand
AGAAGATAATATTAAGAGCTGGAGGAACAAATAATACAAATTATATGCAACAACAACAATACTCAAAGAGAGTCTTGCTAAAATGTGAGGTCTGAAGAGGTATAATAGTATGTATATATAATGCTAAATAATGATACCTTACCTTTATTTGACAGAGAGACTGTTTTCAGTAGACATATATGTAATGCTAAATAATGATAATACAAATATAAATAAATACGTATAAATAAAATATAAAAATATGTAATATAATACATAATACATAATATAGTACATATAGGACATGGTAAAGATTATCAGTAAGAGATAAAATAAATAAATAAATACACAAACTAGAAAAAAGATAAGTACAATAATACATCAAACTAGTAATTACAAGAAAGTAAGTAGACTAACTAAGAAACTATGTAGGCTAAATAATTAGGAAGGAAATACTACGTAATCGAAATACTAAGGCTAACTATAAGATGAAAGATTCGAAAGAAAAATGTTTAAAATACTTAAGAAAATGAGAAAGACCTCTCTATGTAAAATCATTTATCCATATCTTAGTATGCTAAAAATTTTCATTGAAGGTCATGTCCTCGGTAACTTCCAACAGAGTCATATCATTCTTGATCACTTTTTTCAATTCTTTTTAGGTCTTCCTTTTCTCCTATTACAGTCTCTTAAGTATTATTTTTTGCATATTCTCATTGTAGCGTTCAGGTATTTCCTTTTAACATATATGAACAACCTAAATTTCGTCTTTCTTAAATTTTCATTAATACTGATCGCCTTTAATTCGTCTCTTACTAATAAATTCTTGACTTTATCTCTTCTAGTAAAGTTACATATCTAATGGAACATTATTGTCTTTGTCACCATTAGCTTATGACTAAGCACTTGTTTGATAGGTCAACACTCCATCTCATATAACATGGTCAACCTAATCGTTAAACGATAAAATTTACCTTTGAACTTGAATGATATCTTTTTATCGTATAAAACTCTTGATACACTTTCCATTTAATTCATCCTAATGTGATATGGTGGGCTATATTTTTACTGATTTCTCCATTGCTTTGAATGATAGACCTTGGCTCTGAAAATACTCTTTCGTAATTAACTTTTGATCTAATCTTTACCTTCACATTGGAAGCTACCTTATAGATCGAAAAGTTACACTTTAAGTACTCAGTCATGATCCTACTTAATTTAAAAAACTTCAAAGTATGCCTCCAATATTCTAGTTTGACATTGACACTCTCTTTTGTCTCATCCACTAAAACAATATCGTCAACAAATAACATATATAAAGACACATCCCTTTAAATGTTTTTAGTGAATTCACCAATCACTACTGCAAACAAACAAAATGTTCAATAAGGAACCTTGATGTAGTCCATTATTGGTAGAGAAATTTTTTGTAACCTTATACATGCCATTTTTTCCAAAAAAGTTAATTAGGCAATTTAATGAAGAATTTTTTTCCCAAAAAAATATTTTAGCATTACATCATATGGCTAATGTCAATTTCTAAATTCAAATTATTTGAATCCAAGACCTACGGTTTTAAATAATAAAAAACTCTCGTAATGAAATGAGTAAGAGTGGTAGGCTTCTGATCGATTAACTAATAAAAAAAATATGTAATTTCAACAATTGATGAAGTTGGAGTCTTCATTTAGGTTAATTAAATACAATTTATTTTCGTTTACATAAAATAATCATAATTTTTTAAAACTCGAATCTTGGAAAATTTTGGAAATGAACTAAATAAGAATGAAAAATACTTTGTATATTAAAAATGAAAATTCAATCAAGAAATGTTTTTCAATTTGCTTAGTTAATGAACCCTGTTTAATTGAAGTATGTACCAATACCAATATACTTCTTTTAATCTCATTATAAACTTTTTTTATGCGTTATAAGGATGATAATAAGTTGAATTAAGTTTATATTTCATAAGAATTTAATTCAATTTTATAAGTTCGAGTTCAATCAAAAGTTCCATCGAATATCAAAATAGTTGACAAGAAGCCAAACTTAAACTTAAGCTCGATTGAGATTAAGATAAAAATTTGAATTTACGTAGATTTCGAATTAGTTCAAATTGGTATAAGTTAAATTCTTTTAAACTCGAAATTTGATTTTATCTTAATTTTATACTAAACAACATTATTTTATCCAATTATTCCAGCAATTCAAATTAGGTCAAATTGACTGTTTAAGTTCAAGTTTAATCTAAATTTTAATTAACTCATATCACATCAAGTATAATTTGTCAACATTATACATAAGATTTAATTTTACAGAGCAAGTATTTGAGATAAGCTTCTATCTATAAGCCCAGTAGGCTCTGAGTTGGATTAATCAAAACCCAAGAAGTCCTAAGACCTAACAAAAAAATATGAACTTATGAATAAAGAGATAACATATCATCATAAGATTGGTAACAAATTTAAGTATCCCAATTCCCAAAAACTTGGTACCTATGTATATCAATGGGTAGTTTAAGATATATAAAGGTGGGTAAAACACATAAATATTACTTATAATTTATGAAATCTTTAAAAAAAGTCCATGATTTTAAGATTTTCGAAAATTTTCTTTCTAGTTTTAGTTTTTTTTAATAGGTCCTCTTAAACCTCGCTCAAACTAATTAAATTTAACTTAAATTAATAATTTAATATAATTATAATATATTATTAGTTTGAATCATATTTAATTAGTTCAATTTAAGTTTAATAGTCAAGTTGAATCGTTATGTAAATAGTATTTGATTACTTAATGTTTGATGTTCATATTTTGTGTGTTTCGACATTATTTTTTAATTAAAGTCTAAGAGGGATTTTTCTAAAAAATTTAAAAAAAGAAATAATTTTCTGAAAATTTTAAAGATTGGTGAATTTTTCTAAGGTTTCTTAAATTATAGGGAAGATTTATATCTTTTACCTTTTTAATTATTAATAAAAATAAAAATAAAAATCAGGACATTTTATTAAGTTCAAATTATATTCTGAAGGAAAAAGAACTTGAAACCATGAAGCATGAGTACCATTTGTCCTCCCATCATTTCCAGCAACATACATAACAACAAAATCCACAAAATAGCCAGAGACCAGAGATGAAATGAACTGAAAACATCTGTGGACTTCCTTGATTCAGGCTTCTGTGTAAGGGAATAAGTTGGATTCTCTAGCCTGGCAGCAATAGCATGTTCTAATGTCAGAATCTGAGCAATAACACCAATCCAAGGGCTCAGGATTCATGATTCCATCCTCATGCCAGGTCTCACCAATATGGCTGCCATGCTTCATAACCATATCTAAGAAACTAGAACCAAAGTTTGTGTCAGTGCTCATCGCAAGGTGATCTTCCTGGTAATTGCAAATCTCATGTATGACATCTTCCCCAGGATAATAATAACCAGGTCCAGTGTTAGGGTCAAAAACAGCCTGCTTGTTCTTGGACTCTGAAGGGCATAACAAGTATAATAAGCCACCAATATGATATCAATCGTTACAAGTAAAACATGTAGCAGAAGATGTTGTTGTACCTAATAAGTTGCTGTCGTATGCAGAACCAGAAATTGAATCAGGAAAGGTCCATGGAGTAACATATTTCTCATCCATAAAAGCATCAGTTTCAGTAGTTTGAGCGTTGATCCAACCAGCTAATACTTTAGTTTCAATCAACAGAAACATTGTGAAGATGAGAAAGAAAATGTTTTATATCAGTGCAACAAAGGATATTATCACAGTATGTATAATTACCTCCATGGTCCAAATAAGAAGCAGATTCAAGAAGAGGATCTGCACAATGGACGCCATTGTTGAAACCAGTGTTGTTATCTGCTGAAAGCGGATTGTCACTATTGAACCCAAAACCAGAATCAAAAACAGGGACTGTTTGATTATTCTCCATATCAGAGACAGCACTTTGAAGACACAAAAGAGCCATATCAGAGACATGATATACAAATTGATCATTATCGACGTTGGGAACTACTGATCGACTGTTGTTATTCTCATTGTTTAAAGAACTAGAACCAGAAGCAGATCGTGTAAGCCTATTTCTTGCATCTATTAAGCAGTTCTCCAAGATCTTTACAAGGGCTGCTACGTCTTCAGTAGACTTTGATTTCTCAAAAACACTAAAATCCCATGTAAACCTTCCTGCCACTTTCTCTGGCTTCATCTTTACTTTCAGTATCTCACAAACCTCACGTTCCAGGAACCTGATTTCCTCCGAGAGAGAAATTGCCTGCAGTTTAGTGGCATCATCATCTACAGGTTCTATAACACAACTATTCCCAAGGAAGGCGTCTAGAACAGCATCAACAGAAGGGTGACCGACGCTATGAATCTTAAGCTTTGATGAATCAGGCGTGTTCATGAACATGGCAACTTGAGCATCGGAAAGCATGGCCAACTCTGCACACTTCTTGAACAGACCCTCTCGCCTTTTCACGAAGGTGATATACCTCTGCATCTTTGTCTCTCGTTTTTGCATGGTAAGCTTTCTGGGTTTCATCGTTGCTAGTGATTCCAGGAATAGCTGGAGAACGTTTAGAACTATTTATAGTTCCAGTAAATCCTCGTCACTACAGGATTTGTTTCTTTTCCTTTCCACACACGGATTTCCTAAGGCGAAGCGCAGATTTCTTAAATGGGATATGGAGATTTCAGTAGGTACTGTGTAAATCCTTTTTACTGTAGGAGTTCTTATTTTCCTTATTACCGTAGGAGTTATCATTTTTACCAATCAAAGATAAAGTTCACAAATCGGAATCCGACTCAAATAAACCGACAAAACAAATAATACTAAATCGATATCATTTCAACCCAAAACCTAATTACGCTTTGGGGACCCAATTGTTCGGGCTCAGGCCAGGGCTGAGCGAAGAAGTCCAGACCACAGGTAGCACAGGTCCGACCTGATCAATTATGATCCCTAAAGATAGCCTTTGAATTTTTCAGATTTTACCCTTGACATTGTACCTCTCATTCAATAACATTGGGCTCGTGAGCAGAGGAAAGATTGATATTATGCTGTCCATAGCTTCCATTTATATCAGTTTCTGGAGAACAGAACGAAGCTGACAAGAAACATCCAAACATTATGTTCATTGCCAAGCATAGAAACTTTTTGACAATGTCGAGAGAATCTAAAACTTGGATTTACAGTTTCTGCATTGAACTATACAATTTCTGTAACAGTTAGGAAGCTGTATCTGAATAGGGATATATGGATCCGGTTCTTCGATACTCCAAGCATTGCCTACGAGAATCATCAGCTACAGATATCGTTTTCTCGCTGGATGATGTACAACTTTCAAGGATCCTCCCTAAATTGGTGAGTATCTCTGCATACCCAATTTCTTACATTTTGACCTGTACAAGCTGGAATGGCAACTTCAGGGAAAAGAACTTGGCCTCAATGGTTGGTGCTCCTTGATGTTCTACGCGGCAGACTGTACTGTCACTTGCTCAGTAGCAGTTGCCTGATAATCTGCATATGCCTCTGGGGTATCTTCTTCGCTGGGTGGAACCAGTTGCCAAAAGAGTGGTAGATATTTGTCCCACTGCTTCAGTATTTCAGAACCTTTGCTGCTTCCAGTTTTTGCCTTCACCAGAGCATTTCCAAGTAAAGATAGTATTCCAAAAAACGAAACCATATTTATATTTTGATTAGTTTTGGGACCAGTATACACATTCCATGTAATGCACGTGTATATAAATGGTACTTACAACATGAGCTTCAATTAGACTCTTTAGCTGCATCTGGCCAACAGGAGCAGTCACTCTTTGGACCTTCACTATCTCCTTGTTTATCTGTTTATCGTGGCAAGACACATCTTCAAGTGAATGAAAATTATCTCCGATTGCCCATATTAAAATATACAACACAAAAACTTCACTATTGAAGGCCTTGATATCAAATAAAGATCAAAGCATGATTGGTGAAATCTGAAAGGTTTAAGACTGGATAGGGTGGGAGCTAATAAAAGATAGTTCCGTTAACAGACCTTGGGCAAGAGAGTATCATCCTCATCAAGAATGTATGTCAAGCCTCCAGTCATGCCAGCAGCTACGTTTCTACCCACCCTGACATAGACATGCGCAAAAACAAATGGTTCAAATTTCTGATCAATTGCGTTCAGTTTGACAGACCTGATAACACAATTTAGGCAATCATTACTCACTTTCCAAGGACGACAACGCAACCACCAGTCATGTACTCACAGCAATGATCTCCAGTGCCTTCAACTACAGCTTCAGCAAGTGAATTTCTGACTGCAAAACGCTCCCCAGCTTTCCCTCTAACAAAGACTTGCCCACCGGTTGCCCCATACAAGCAAGTGTTCCCCACTATAGTGGCATCCTCAGGCAAAAATCCAGTTCTCTCTACTGGAGTTACAACTAACTCTCCTCCAGCCATACCCTAGGAGCATTCATATGAACTAATTCAGATATCCTTTTTCATTTGATGTTACACACTGAATTTCATTGCTATATCAATCAAGCAGATGCAGGGTTACCACGTGAAATCTAATTCCAAAGTAGTTTGAATTGATTTAGAAGTTTACTGTTAATGTTTGCAAGTAATAAACCGCACCTTGTAGTCAATTTAGTGCATTTAATTTGAAAAGTGTCAACAACAGCAATAAAAGAACCAAAAATTTGAAAACTTGTGCTTCAAACACCATATGGTCGTGGAACCAATCAAGTTATAAACATACCTTGCCCACATAATCATTAGCCTCCCCAACCAACCGAATGTTCATTCCTGGTGTCAAAAAGCATCCAAATGACTGCCCTGCACTCCCAGCAAATCTGCGAAAATACAGAAAAACCCATTAACAAAGCATT
Source organism: Erythroxylum reticulatum (assembly GCA_025504915.1). Classification (NCBI taxonomy): domain Eukaryota; kingdom Viridiplantae; phylum Streptophyta; class Magnoliopsida; order Malpighiales; family Erythroxylaceae; genus Erythroxylum; species Erythroxylum reticulatum. The sequence continues at coordinate 1,350,927 of JANSVA010000003.1, read as the reverse complement.
TACACGGAGATTTGAGATAGCATCCACTAGATTGTAAATTTACATCAGGTAGTCACATCTTACGTAATGGTTAGCTGTCCAGCAAAGCCAGTGTCACCATACTTCTTAGCAACAACACCAGCTATACGACCACAAACGGCTCGGTCTACGTTGTATATCTTTATAGATTTATTAACTACTTTCTCATTCTCAATAGCATCCGAAATCTGAAAATATAATAAAAACAAACTTAGAAGGACAGCTTAGCAAAGCACAGATCAAATACTGAAATGTGAAAAAACAGAAATATGTTTATTTCAGCAGCAATCGTATGAAACCAACAACTGTCAGATTCAACAAACAGAACAACAGAAGACCCATAATCATTCCTGTATTTTGATTATTGTTAGTACCATGGACCTCAAAACAAGTTATTTTGTTTCCTATATCTAGCAACACTTCAATTTTAACAATCATTATGTTAGTTCGCTTAGATAAAAATATAAAAAATGAATATTTTCCTAATTCGGGATGAATAATAGCTTAAAGTCGGGCAGCAATTACCCAAATGGGCAGTTGTTATTAAACATGTTTATCTCAGGGAACCCCTTATTGCATAATAGGAATTCAGGACTTTGGTTAATAAAGTTGGTAATAAATTTGAAAGATCTCGTTTGGTCACTAACATAAAGACTGGCTATACGCTCACAATCAACTAAGTACAGTTTACAGCCATTAGGACTAAGCACATAAACATAAATGTTCAATTGCAAAAGATTAAAAGGATTGCACTGTCACTAAACTACTCAACAAAGTTTTGGTGACAGCCACATACGACAATATGATGAATACTGAATTTATAGACATAAGAAGCAACTCTATAGGGAATAGAATTCCCTTTAGCTGCAGAAATAGAAGCCAATAAAGTTTTAGAATTATAAATTACAAAGTTCAAACATATTTACCTCTGGATCTGCAAGTAAAACATCGTCCAAAACAGGACCATTAGTATGAACATCTTGATTCCGGATTTGACTACTGCTCCACTTTGGCATCCCAACACTCTGCCAGAAAGAAAAGCCAATTCTCATTCACCCCATTTGTAAAAGCAAAGTAGAAAAAAGATGGCTTTCCTGTTAAAATTACTCACCGAGAGAATATAACCAAGATCAAGATGTTGTGTTTTCACTATTGAAATATCTCGTGGTCTCAATAGATCTGAGCGTCCAATAATATCATCTAACTTATCATAACCCAACTGTGCCAGCATGCCTCTCACCTAGGCCAGCACAAGAAATATTGACAATACAGTGAGTTATAAATTTTCACATATGTGGTAGATACTAAACGGAAGATCTAAGAATTGTATTAGATGCTGGTAGAAATATAACCTCTTCAGCAACATATAAGAAGTAATTAACAAGATCACCAGGCACACCAGGAAATCGGGCACGCAATTCTTCCCTCTGCAAAGAATTCAAAACAAAAGAATCAATGACCAGAGGCAAATATATTTACATGCATTACTGTACTGCACCAAGTTTCAATCAACACCTGACTGGCAACACCAACTGGACAATTATTAGTGTGGCAAATTCGAGCCATAACACAACCAGTGGCAATCATTGCAACTGAACCAAATCCATACTCATCAGCACCCATTGCCGCAGCCATCATAACATCTACTCCACTTTTGAAGCCACCATCAACTCTAAGAATCACCCTTTCTCTGAGTCCATTCTCAATGAGAGTCTGTAAAGAATAGTCAGTCAAGAAAACATTATAATGACAATTCCACAGTGCATTTACTAGATTGGCACAAAAAATTTGTACTAACATGATGAGTTTCTGTAAGACCAAGTTCCCATGGACCACCAGCATGCTTGATGGAACTTATAGGGCTGGCACCTGTTCCACCATCATGCCCTGATATCTGCAAGACAAATGACAGAAATTTCTCAGTGATTCTGACTGTTTCAAATGGAAGCAAACAACATGTGAACAAGCAAGTGGACTATTGATAAGTCATTCAAGAAGAGAAGGTGCAAAGAATGTCACCATGGGAAATCGAGATTCAGAAAATAGATAACTGGGTTTCTATGGGAAGAACATCAAACCAGGTATATTTGTATTATTTACTATTTCGATACAGCATTAATCTAATTCTCCTTGCTCCAAGAAAAAAATTCACAATTAGTCATGTTCCAAGCCTCCAAATAACATGACAAGGAGAAAATTATTTTCTGTAGCATAAAAAACACTATTAAGACTATCAAAGATGTCAGACAAGAAAAATAACTCAAGGCCATAAGCTATTATTTTCTCATAATTTTGTTAATGTCAAGGACAAATGATATGTGTATACCTGTATAATATCCGCATTACCCTTTGCAACCCCTGAAGCAACTGTGCCAATACCAGCTTCAGCCACCAGCTTTACAGACACCTTTGCCCTAGGATTGACCTACATATACAGAGATATTGAATTTACAATTGAAAGCGGCAATAATATGCATGCGTCCATCAAGAAGATATTCATGATGAAGTAAAGTATCACCTGATGAAGGTCAAAGATCAATTGTGCAAGATCTTCAATGGAATAAATGTCATGATGTGGTGGCGGAGATATAAGAGGAACACCAGGTTTAGAGCTTCTCAATCTTGCAATATATGCACTAACTTTCTTCCCAGGTAATTGACCTCCTTCACCAGGCTTAGCACCTTGAGCAATTTTAATTTCCAACTGATCAGCATTGACCAAGAATGTTGGCGTTACACCAAAACGTCCTGAAGCAACCTAAAAAAGAGAACCTGTTTTCTATGAGATAATCATGGGAAAATGATTGAAAAAACAGGGCCTACAGGAAATTAGTACCACCAATCCTGACCATGTCCTAAAAATGAAAGACCATGAAAAGTTTGGTTGCACAATTCTATCCAGACTAAGTGTCAATTATTCATGCCAAAAGTACAAATTAATCAAAAAAGTAATCCTGCTCGCATCACCTGTTTAATAGCACTAGTGGCAGTATCACCATTCTGAAGCCCTTTCAGATGTGGAAGTGTAGGAGAGTACCCATCCTCAACATCAGTAAGTGGGCGCCAGCGTATAGGATCCTGGACAAACTATAGTGTAAGTATATCTACAAAATACATTTAGCGATGCCGTGCCACAAATATTGGTAAAAGGAAAGGGATGTATCTGAGAAGAGAATTGTGCATTCCGTGTTACAGAATGGTAAGTAGTGTACCTCACCACCTTCGCCCGAATTAGATTTTCCACCGAGCCTATTCATTGCAATAGCAATGGCTTCATGAGTTTCTCTAGAAATAGCTCCAAGCGACATCCCCCCAGTGCAAAACCGTTCAACAATAGATGACGCTGGTTCAACCTTCCCCACAGGTATTGGAGCCTGGTCACTCTTGAACTCAAAAAGATCACGAAGAACCTACAGATAGAGCAGTAAAGATGCTGATTAGGTTATTAAAATGTTAAAAGAAATATTATTAACACAAACAAGGAAAAGATCTAATTTTATTCACTTACACTGACAGGACGGTTAGCCAAATGCTGTTGATAGATAGAGAATGAATTCTCACTCTTCTGGCGAACAGCTTTGTGAAGCAACTTTGACATTTCTGGATTGTTTCCATGATATTCTCCTGTAAAGAAAAGATAAGCAAGTACACGAGAAGAAAATATGTCATCAGTGATCATGATACTTTTTAAGCTGGATAATCCACCAACTAAATAAACTTAGCATGCTATAAAAGATAACAAAAATGTCGGACTATTCCATTCCAACTTTATGCTTAGAAATTCTAAAAATCTGAAATAGAATCAACAAAAATGTACTTAATTACGATAGCAGTTGATGTAAATTTTGACAAAAGTAATAATCAGATAAAAGTTACAGATCTCTGCACCAACTTCATTAAATGTAAAGCACATTCATCAACAAACAATCCCACCTGTATGGTTCTTTAGAATAGTGAGACCCTTAATGAACCCCAAAAAGAGGAAAATCATAGTAGAATAAGAGTACCTCCAGGTCTGAATTGTATGAATCCAAAGTTTTCCAGTCTTTTAGCTGTATCCTCAGAGAAAGCCTTTACCCAGAAAGATAAAGTCTCCCTAGCCAGCTGCAGGAAAGCAGCGATGCAAAAAGAACTAAATAAATACAAACAGGAAAAGACACAACTACAACAGAAATTTAATTCTTAAGCTAATTAAGAAGGGAAACAAGTTTAAAGAAGTTAAGTCGAAGTGATTAAACACAACAGTTTAACAACAATCAAAGCATAATTCAAATTGAAGACCATGATCCACTAATACACCCATAAATTACAAGTTGCGTTATCAATCTATCATTCCAGATTCACAAGCAGGAGATGTTTTATCCAGAAACTTTTCCTTCAATTAAAACTTCAACATTATACTGATAAAGAATTTGAAGAAACAAAGTCCATATTCGTAAAATTTTTACCTCATCAAAAGTTAGTCCACCAATGTTTGAAACACTTCCACGAAACGCTAAATCAACAACTTCATTTCCCAATCCATAAATCTCAAATATCTGTGCACCACAATAACTAAAGATATGAAACAGGGAGATTAGTTTCTAGCAATAAATTCCATTGGATATGTTCAAAGCAGAGAACAGAAACCTAATCAAACAAAACCTTGAAAGTAAACAGATGCCCATCTTGGACAGAATTTTGCGAAGACCAGATTCAACTGCCTGAAATGATCATGACCAATTAAAACATTAGTTTATTAAGATTGATCACAGATTCGGTGAACATTTTAGTAGTTGAAAGAATATAAGAGAGAACAAATATTAAACTAGAAAAGAAGTACAAAGAAAATATTGAAGAATCATGGATACCCACAACAAAAAGAAAAACAAACAGAAACAAGAAAACAAGTTCACTTGTTCAGATAACCTACATTGTATTTTACATGAAAACTAAGACTGTTTATAAATAATTTTTATTAGAGGAAAGAAGAAGGTAAGGATCTTGCCATGCACCAATTTGCATCAGTTAGTGTATTTGGTCTTGAGTGAAATGCCAATTAAGTAAGATCTGCTAATCCTATAATTACATGTGAGTGTGAAAATCACTATGGCTTATTCTGGATAAAGTGGCTTGAAGAAATGAGATTCTATTCATTTACATCAATAACAATCCTGCAGATCGAATATCTGTTTTATCTCAGTTACCATTGATGATGTTTAGGAAGGCGTTAATGTACGAACCTTGCAGAAGTTCTTTTGAGCCTGTTCAGTTGTTACAGTAGGCATCTTGCCATTCCTCATCAAATTCACAGTTTTATTACTCAAACGCCATTGCCGACAAGTCTCAAGTGCCAAATAAGGACACACAGCACTGAAATATTGACTAAACATAAATATTTGGATGAAAAAAAAGGTAAAATAATAACTACATCGATGTTTTATTGCAACATAATTAATGAATGTATGCAAACATAACAAAGAAACCAGTAACATTCAGGGATATGAAGAAAGTAGATACACTATAATGAAAAAGAGAATTAGAATATGTGATATGAAGTTCTCCCTCTATGACATCCAAAACTTTAAATATTCACCAACTTGGAGTGAACTAGAATAGTAAAAGAAAATAAGGAAGACAAATGGCCGTAGCCCACACATTTCAACAATGTTCTTTCTGAAACCAACACAGTATTACCATTAGGTTATCAATTGTGGACTTCTTCCACATAACTTTACCATAGTCAGCAAGTATCATGGTGTTAACAACACAAGTGTTATTAAAATTAACTATGTGATGTAAGAAAACGTTAACGCTAATCTCAAAGAAAAATTTAACCAAAATGTGATCTAACCCTGACATCAGACCAGACATCAATGAGAATCTGTGACAAATTGTAATAGGGACATTTAACTTATAAGCCAGTTATACATCAGTAAAATTCAGCTCTAATGAAATTAACAGATAATGACAGAAAAAAAACACTTTATGATTTGTGTTAAGAAGAAAAACCTTGCACCATATCCAATCAAACAAGCAAACTGATGGGTGCTGAAGCACTGAGCAGTATCTGCTATAATGGAAGTTGACATACGCAATCCATTCTGTATAAGATGCTGGTGAACAGCACCGACAGCTAGAAGAATTGGAATTGCAGGCCTAGTTGGCTCCTGAGATAGGGAAAATAGATATTAGAAAAAAATAAAAACTGAACTGTTGCCTTGCAGAACAGGATGACTGGAATTAAAAGAATCAGAGCACACACCCTAAGCCATAAGCTCAAACTTGGAAATTAGTTAAATTGACTCTGTTTCTAATGATGAAGTAAAAGAAGTTACTGCAGCATAACTACTGAACACAACACCAAAAAGGAGAAAAAGATGAGAAATGTCATAATAAAGCATATATCAAGATGAGGGTGTTTGCAAGAGATGAAGAGGGAGGGAGGGGCAAGGAAGAGAAGGATTTGACCAACATATGGCACCGTGAGATGAAAACGTTTGAAAGACCCATATGATACTGGTACAGTATTATAATCTAATCCTTTTGACCAAATCTAGCACCCTTCCATCTTCCATCTTCCATAGAAATAGTAAAAAAATCGCATTCATCAAAAAATGTAGTAAATGAAAAGCAATTACTGCTATAAAGTTCCCAAAAGCACCAGGTGAATGACAATTGGCAATGAGTTGCAATGTAGTTGATTGGCAAAAATAATCAAGAAGTTAAAGCAGAGACATTATAGGACAAGGAAACATAAAGTACTTCACCTAACATAATTATAAAAATCCATATATGATAATATACTAATACCAATGTGAATGAGAACAGGAGGATTCTCAGTGATTACAGGAAGGATAATTTTGAAGGATGATTACCAGCTCATCAGCCCTGTCAGAGAGAATAAGAAGTTGAGACCCCTTTCGAACTGCTTCATCGGCAAATTCACAAAGTTTAGTCAGTGTTTTCTCCAAAGAACCTTCTACTCCTTTTCGTATATCAAAAAATGTAGGTATAACTTCAGGTTTTAAAAAGGAATCCTTCAGTAATGACTCAAGCTCCCTTTCATTCAGCACAGGACTAGACAATATGACCTGGTTCATTTAACAATAAATGATTAGCTTCATTTTCAGTTTAAAAGCCAAAGCAGGCAACTCATATTGATATAAATGCTTCAAATATTGATTTATAGACAGGATATGGTCAAACACCTGTGAAGCATTATCAGGTCCAATTTCCAATATGTTTCCTCTCTTCCCAATGTTGACCTCAAGAGACATGACTAACCCTTCTCTAAGAGGATCTATTGCTGGATTGGTAACCTGAAGCATACAGGAATAACTAAGAACATGTAATGCCTATTTGAGAAAGAAAACATCAATATAAGGGCAAATTCTAACATCCTGAAGCAAGCTGGAGCTACTCAATAACAGAATCTTATGACACTGTTAAAAGAATTCACAAGTTTGATTCTATGCATAACCATAAGCTATATTTATTTGCATAACCATAAGCTATATTTATTTTTGGTTAAGTTTTAAATATTGAGAAGAGCTTCACCTAGAATCCAGCATATAAGATGTGAGTTACTTCTCAATGTGGCACAAGCAGAGTGCTCTTTTACCAACAAATGTACACGCAAGTTTTTCAATCGACTCCAAAAGACATGGACAGCATGGTGAAATTAAAATGTCCACTAGGCAATTACTACAAGCTACGGAAACAACATTGATGCCTCATTCCTTCTCAATATAGATATCAGAAAGTATTGCCAACATAAGCGGCAAAATCTCTATACTCTGGATGTAGACAAAAGCTAAATCCTCTAAGTGAAAAGGAAAAACAAAAAGAGAAGCATCGATCGCCACCAATCTGGCATATATTAAGGGCCCTTAATGAGCAAGTATTCTGAGTTTTAGTTATAGCAACTATTATGGCCATCTAACGGCAAACTCGAGGAAACAGGTACTGTGTTCTCCACAACAATGCATAAGATACAGAAGCCCACTTATTCCAACTGAAATGAAATGCTTTATCATTAACTTAATTGTCATAATGTTAAACATCATCCACAAAGATAAAATATAATCAAACATCAAACATCAAACTATCTCAATTAGACGGCAAGTACATAACAACATGCCAAGGTACAAACTTAATCCATGTCACTCAAATTTCTCTAATTAGAATAAATATTCAGCCTTCCCTCCCACACTTAATTCAGAAATTCCGTGTCAAATTTTATCGAAGTTTAGCCACCAATGTACATATTTATACATATTTGCATTGTTTTACCACGCTTATATTAGCAATCCCCTAGTAGCACCAAATCTCTATTGATTATAAAAGATAACTAAAAAGTGCTAGCAATCAAAATAAAAATAAGATTCAATCATTAGAAGTGCACTGACATATAGTCATCAGTATCTGGTATAAAGACCTCGTGACAAATTCACTATAGGTTTAAAAATACAGAAATACATAACAAACCTGAGCAAACCGTTGCTTGAAATAATCATAGAGCATATGTGGCCTTTGTGACAATATAGCCAAGGGAATATCATCTCCCATGCAAAAAGTAGGTTCCTTCCCTTGTGAAGCCATTGTCTCAATAACCATTTGGACATCCTCACTGGAATAGCCAAATGCCCTAGTCTCATGGGAACATAAAACAGTGAACATTGATGAAGTGGTGAATATGACAATCAATACTGCTGTGCATCTCACGCAAGCAAAGGAACCAATATACTTACTGTTGGTTTCTTAAAATCACTTCATTTTCCATAACTGTTGTTGAAAGAAAGTTTGCATGCTTCAAAGATCGGAGGTTCTCACTGACCCATTTCCCATAGGGATTCAATAATGCAACTTTCTTTTTAACTTCAGTGTTCTCATAAACCTGTAAATGGCTTGCGACCCATTATTTGAACTTGTAGATGTCTATAAGGTAACTTAAAATGAAAAACAAAAAGCATTTTTTCTAAAGAAACTAATTAAGGAATTTCACAAATATCTGAGACTAAGCAAAGCCAATTTCCAATTCCATATTTCATACCATGAGAAGCTTGATGTGTTATAGAGTAAAGGGAAAGTAAAGAAGCCACAGTGATGATCTGATAAAGTTATCGCTCCTCTCAGAGAGTTATTTCCTTATAATGAATCTTTTTTAGCTTCCCAAATAGGAATCATTAAAGGAAATCTTCAAATAGCAATTTTGTTAGGGAAGACATAAGAAAATAAAAAACAGTGTCTAAACATGAAATAACCTCCTTAAAATCAGGAAAAGAGGAAAATGATAAACACCCAATTAAGCAAGTCTATACAAGGAAGTCCAAAAAGAATAAGAACAACACGTCACCAGCATCACCAGCAAAACCATGAAGGGACAGATGGCAACAATTGAGAAGGCAGTTAGTTATAACGGCAGCAATAAAAGGCACGTGAAGGTGTCTGTAGGGGGATCTTTTGGGAATCATTGTAATTGTGTGTGGGATAGGATAGGCCCTAGTCTCCTTGGCTAGTGGATGTTTTGTTTTCTCGTACAATCACTGAATGCGAAAAGTGTTGATGCTCCTATTTGTGCTCATTTCTCTCTGTCTCATTCTCCACTGAAAATATTCTGTTTATATTCAGTTTCGTAACAGAAAACATCAAAGTATATTCCACAACTTGTATTCCTAGTATGTCCAAACGATAAAGCTTTACTGGCAGATTTCCTTAAGAAAGCCTAAAGCCATTCAGAAACTAGCTGAACCAAAAAAAAATATTCGGGCAATATTACTAAGCATATACACATCCTAAAAGCAAAAGAAGCACCAACATTTCCCATGCATATTCTTGGTTGGCAAGAAATCAATATGAACAATGAGGAGAAAAGCACAAGATGTGTTTTGAAGAAGCCAAATTTACACAAACTAGAAGATTGTGTGCATTGGAGTGGCCACCTTTAATGAGTTATACAAAGAACACAAGAAATCCTACACAGAGGATTATATAGTTGATCAACATGGTACCATATACTAACAAACAGATGCATTGATCACCCAATAAAGAATGCTGCACAAACCTGACCACTGAGTAAATCCACAGCAATCATCATTCCAGGACCCAGACGACCTTTCATTGTTACTTTTGACTCATCCATCGGCACAACACCAACCTAAATGTTAAAAAAGTACCGGTAGCACATCAAGTACAGCACAAAAAGGGAACAGCTTTAATAGAATAATGATATACAACAAGCAACCGCGCATATGAAATATGCACTCCAAAATACCTAGAGGAAAATAAATCCAATTGATTTAGTTATATAGAACATTTTAAAGCAAATTGGATTCTTATTAGAAAGAAACAAATAATATGTAAATGCAGTTGTTTCAAATTAAGCATTCCAAATTTGAGACTTGCAAATGATTTTCTAAACATTGCTAAAGTGATCACACACTTTTAAACAATCTTTATGGATCATTCACATGCTAATGCGTATGATAACGCTTAAAGAGAGCAATTGGGGTAATTGAGCTCGCAAATACAGCAAATAATAGCACAACTATAAACTAGATGCAACAACAAAATAAGGTTTTAAACCAAAGTTCCTACCAATTTTCCACACAGCAAAGAGAAAATAAACTTGGCACAAAAAGAAGTACAATGTACATCTCAGTGTCAATTTTACAAAACGGTTCAAGCCACTATGGCATTTAGTCCTTTGTTAAAAACAGGCTTAAAAAATAACACAATTCATATTCAATCTAAGAAAAATTATACAAACTATTATAAAAAGATTCAGAGCCTAAACTAGCCTCAGCGATACCAAGTCATGCTAGAACCAGTGATTGAGAACATTTTCTTTCCATCTAGCAGAAATGAATCACAAAATTAAGTTATTTTAACAGGTTTGTTAAAAGACATTATCACAATCTGAAATGCCTTGCCCCTAAAGCTGGATAAACAGCATGAGAAATATCAAATATCATTCTTTAAAATCATATAGAAAATTAATTGTCATTGAACTGCAAAATCTCACCTCAGATGCAACATAGACAAAATTGTCGACAGTCCGCCAATACCTAGCAGGACGAAGTCCATTACGATCAAGACAAGCCCCAACTGTTTTCCCATCACTGCACCATTTACGATACATTAAGCAACATTAAAATAAATGAAGAAAAACTGGAAGAAAGGAAAGGTATAGAGCAAAGATAATGCTAATTAGAAACAATTTCCGTTATTGCTACCAGATAGAGAAAAGCATGTATGAAACATCATACCAATAAAGCTAATCAGAAACAATAGATCTTGTAAGTACCAAACAATAATATTTATCTACCTACATACATTTGAGAAACTACTGAACCAACAAGAAAAAATATTTCTACCGTCTATTGCCACTTTGATATAATTCAAATAAGGCTTAAATGTGTTACCTGAATAAGAGTAAAGCAGGCCCATCCCAAGCTTCCATCTGTCCCTTGTAATAGTCGTAAAAATCAACAATCTAAAGAAAAAGTTGTGTATTAGTAACATGTAACTAAAAATAGGGGAAATTGGAAATTAGTATGTGAACTGAAAAATAGCTATTATTATTGTAAATGATAAAGAAAGACAAAATGTAGTAATCTGATTAAAGTTAATGAAATGCTGTCAAATAAAAACGCTGCACTCGAAATAATAAGCAAAGGTTCAGACAAAAAATATATATATATTGGACAGTCACCAAAATATAACGTACTTCCCAAATGCAAACACATGGAGTTCTATTAGTTAGAACCCAGATTTTTTCAGAGAAAATCAGTACCTCAGGATATTTTATCATCAATGTTGGATGATTCTTGTACGCCTCAGGGACAAGAATCATTAGAGCCTCCTCAGGTGTACGACCACTTCTAATTAACAACTGACAAAGTAAAAGAGCAGAAGCAAGTCAAACTCAAAAGAGCCATTAGAATGTACACAAAGAATAGTTAAATGCTTACCAAGCCTATTGCACTAAAGAAGGGCTACAGTAAGCAAAGTCTTTCCCCTTTGTTGTGGCTTGCATCCCACTGCAGGTATGCTACTATTTGATAATCCTAGTGATTTGATTAACATTCATGTTTTAATTGGAAAGTGAAATAAGCAATAGATGCTCATAAAGTATTTGTTTATCCACAAAAGATTTTCAGAAGGCATATGTCAATAATTTCGTACAAAAGGCAAGGAAGGTTGAGCCTTTAGTTAGATTAATTCCAAAATAGACTTCAACAAAATTAATAGTATTATCATATTTAACCTCATTGACGGCTAAGATTCTTGTCGTTCAATCTAATTGTGTCAAATAGTAAGAATACACATGGAATTAGCAGAGAAGCTCAACACACAAACATATCAAATGAAAGTTACCTACACAACATTTCTAGAGCATAACAAACAGAAGCCCCAAAATCAAGCATTATACGTACTTCTGCTGCGCTGTCAAGATTGGCTGAGTCCGATGCCTTTGGGTTACCATAAGGACGAATTTCATTTTCACGACCACGCCAAACAGGGGATTTCAATGAGGTCTCTCGGGATTGCATCCAGTTCAAGTTACCCTGCATACATTTTCAAGCAAAGTTTGGAGAAGCTCACACATAAATGCAAAAGAAGGATATTACACTGGCTACTTCACCTGTATGGTATTGATCTCTCCGTTATGACCAAGAAACCGCATTGGCTGAGCCAGAGGCCATCTGGGACTTGTGTTTGTGCTATACCTCCGATGATAAATGGCAAAGGGTGATTTATAGAGCTCACGCTGAAGGTCATCATAGAACAACCCAAGAACTTCAGAACGCAGCATTCCCTTATAAACAATTGTTTGATTGGACAAGGAACAGAAGTAAAGTTCATTGCCCCAGCTTTCTGAGTATGCAGCTCTTTCAATCAGCTTGCGGCATATGTAGAGCTCCCGTTCAATATCATCAAGATTCTCCTCTTTAGCAATTCTGACAAACACTTGCTCTATGTTTGGCATAGTTTCTTTTGCATAATAACCAACAACAGACGTATTCACAGGAACAGGCCTCCATCCGAGTACTTCAAGGCCCTCTTGTTGAAATATATTTACAATAACTGCAACCCCAAGAAGAACACGTAAAGGAACATAGTAAACAAAAGAAGAACTAATGATGTAAAAATTAAACCCCAATATATTGACTTACGTTACGCTAAAAGACCTACTCGTTTACAAGATTTAACAATCAAAATCAATTAACATCAATACAGCACCCACATGACATAAACAGGTCAATAAATTGAAAATTGAACCAAACAAGAAATGCCAAGCATATTAAACAGAAAATCAGTCAAAAACAGACATAGTTAGTAACAATGAGTCACTACCTTTTTTGGCTTCCCTGACAAGATTCTCATCTTTGGGAAGAAAAATCATGCCAACACCAGTATGCAACTTGTCAAACAAAGCAATGCCTTGCGAATTGGCCCAGTTGTTAAAGAGGTCCCATGGGATTGAAGTCATCAATCCAGAACCATCACCCGAGTCATTATCAGCTCCACAACCACCACGGTGCTCCATACAGCCAAGAGCTGTAAGAGCATCCTTAATGATGTGATGTGATGATTTGTTCTCTAAATTAGCAATAAACCCCACTCCACAAGCTCCTCTTTCTGATATTATATCCTCCAAATTCGCAACCTGTACACATTACACGGAACAAAAGCGCATGATTGAGAACTAAAGAAAACAATACTTTGTTATAACAAATAGTAATCGCAGAAATGCTAACAAAAGGATTGAATTTGCATTTTAAATACCATAAGGTAGCATTTACCATTTAAGAAGTACGTATACATAATTTAGTTAACTAAAAGCAGATATTAAGGAATTAAAGAAGAGAAAGGAACGTAAATTGTTTAGAGAAAAAAAAAATCCCAATGGAAAGAGGGGGAAAAAAAGAAAGAAAGAAACCACCTTCGGCGTGAGACGAGTGTCAACATCATCATGGTTTAAAATGGCGTCGTCCGGCCGAACACGTTCACGGAGAGTAGCTTTCAGCGACCAGGACGAGGCCTTCCCATTAAGGAAACGACCGTAAGTAGAAGGAATAGAGGAAACCGCACCGCGTCTTCTAGATTTCTTGCAGGATCTTTTACAGTGCAAGCCAACGAAATCGACGTTGAACAAGAGACTATTGTTACCAACATTAGACGAAGAAGAAGCAGAAGACGAAGATGATGATATCGAAGAGGTAGAGGAAGAGGAAGAGGAAGAGAGGAGGAGCTGAGGAATGGAGGCAAGGGACGACTGCAGCGCCATGTGCGCTACACACGCACGCACAGCAACGGAAACACAAACACAGAGTAAGCGAAGAGCAAAGAGATTGTAGAGATTGTAGTGTAGTGTAGTGTGTGTGTGGAAATGAATGGAAGAGATTGGGGATAAAGCGAAGAGAGGATCGTAACCACCCACCCGCCTCCGTCTCCTTCTTCTTCTGCTTTGTAGTCTTTCTCTCTATCGCTTTCACTGCTCTCTTCTTTCGCTTTTGTCCTATCGTTGGATCTGCTTCCCTTATTTTCTTTTAAATCACAATTTACTATTGAAAATTTATAATTTAATAATTAATTTTAAAAAATTGTTATATATTTTATATATCATAATAATCTTAATTAAAACTATTTTTATTGGATTTTTATAAAATTAAATATTAAAATTTTCAGTTTGAATGTGTTTGTGTTTGTCAGCTTCGCAAGAACACGTAAGCTATTTATTTATTCTCCCAAACATTATCCAAACCAGTGGTTGTAGATTAATTAATTATACACACATAACACGCAAGTCAACAGTCCAAATCCCTCCCTTTTCTTTTTTTTGCCTAACATGATATCATGGATGAAGTAATTTCACTTTTTTTTAATAAATCACATTATATATTGTTAAGTTATTTTAAATTTAATTATAATTATTAATAATTTTATTTTATTACAAAAATTAAATTAAAATATTATAATTTCTATTAACAATTAATCTATTAAATTATTAAATAATATATATTTATTTGATAAAAGAGCATGACCAAAAAAAAATTACTTTTGCAGTTTTTATAAATTTTAAAAATTAAAAATAGTAATTGAAAAAGAAAAGTATTTTTTACAAAATTAAAAATATAAATGAAAATGAAGAAGCCCAGGCTCCCAGCCTTTTGTTTGTTTGTGTGTGTGGTGTTGTTTGGGATATGTGTTAGTATTTTGTATGGCAAGGAAGAAAGAGGCTTTTATGAGATTCTAAGAGGCGTCGTAGAATTGGTGGACCCAAATCCACCCCCACGAACGACGAGTGTCACCAGTATCTGTCGCTTCGAAAGGTCACATTCACTACAATACTGGCCTTTGGTTTTCATGTTCGGTATTTGTTTTCATGTTCCTATATAAATTTGGTGCACACAATGGAATGGTTCCCGTTCTTGTTTTTTCTATTTGGGTCGAACAGCCTAAACCTGACCTTTCACGATCCAGTGATTTGAAATATGATTAAGATTTAAATATATTATTTTAATATTTCTTAAATTTTCACAAAAAACAAACAAACACAAACTAATTTTAAAATTCAATTAACTCGAAATTTTACATATTTACTTATTGGCTGTTTAGATGAACTTAATTGCTTTTCTCAACTACAAAAGTCTTATTTTTAAATGGATATTTTGTTATAAAATAAATTTAATTTTTTAATAGATATGACTTTTTTAAGAACCAAAATATAATTTTTTAAGAAGTTAAAATTTAGAGCTAATCAAAAAAATTCTCAAATGACTTTTTCGGATAGATTTTTCAGATCAATTAATGAACCTATTTTTAGTTCCTTTTGTCCTTATGTTTTACACAGAATTCTCACAATACCTGCAAACTCATCTTCTCATTTATTACGTATTTAATTATTTATTCAACTTGAATATTTATTTTAAGATTTATATAATACTATTTGACTTTTTTATATGTTTTAATATTTGTTTTTGATATTAGTTTATTTATGTTATAATTTATATAAAAGATTTGGTTAGATATATTTTTATTTATGTTTCCTATGACTTAAATTTATATAATAATTAATATATTATGCTTTACATATTGTTTAATATATTTTAAATAATTTTTATATGCATAAATAATTTTTAT